>VXBI01002229.1:0-40513 GCA_013397375.1 Toxostoma redivivum | reverse complement strand
AAAAAAAAAAAAAAAAAAGGAGCAGGGGCAGAACCCACACCAAATGGCACAGAAGGAAGAAATGGAGATCAGAACAGAGGACCAAGAGTGGTAAGTTATGGACAAAGAAGCACAAACAGCTTTTTGGAATGATTACATATTTCCTTCCTATAGAACTTGAAATCTAAACCTCTAATTTTTTCCCAGTTTCTGGCTCAAAAACAGCTTCTGCTGAATAACAAACTACCATACAGTCCCTCAACCAGCAGGTCTGCAAAGGACCAAATGGCCTCTCTTGCCATCCCTTGCACAGAGATTTTAAGTAATAAACACTGTATTTGTCCTGAGACTGCCTTGAACCAGAGAAGTGAATTGAGGCTGCAGCAGCAAATACCTAAATACTGAATAATGTTCATCAACTCACAGGCAAGTTTTTAGTTGTTTCAAGCAAGGCTCAGTGGGCAATAGGTCATATTTCTGAGCACAAGCACCCAACTTCAGAGATTCCATTTGCCCTTAAAATATCACTTTTACAATGCAAATTTGCTGTATCTGATTATCAGCACCGCACAGAACACGATCTTTAAAATGGCTGTTTAATTACTTCAGAACAAGCTGTGCTCTTTTGAAACTAGTTGGAAGATCAGTGTCATATTTTATTGGACTTTCAATATATATATGAGATAGTTGAATATCCAGGACTTGGGCTCCAAAGAGATTTACCTTCCCTGATGTTTCCTACCACTATGGATGGGTCAGATGCTAGATATCATCCAACTATAATAAAGTTCAGTTCTAAACAAGAATTAAAATGCTAAAAGTTACCTATCCACAAGAAGAATGAGAATTAGAGATTGAAAACCACAGAAATAGGAAGATAAATTGGCTTACTACCCATGCCTTTCTTTAATTCAAGAAACATGAGCAGCATGATTTCTTGCAGGAGGGGAAAGACAGAGAAAAGAAAGACTCCAAAGTGTTCATTGTCCTAAATCCACTGCCCTACATACTGTCATAAAAGCCACTGCAGAATTGGAGTCAGTGTGGCTGACACTGACTAAACAGTAAAACAATTTGGTGGATCATGAAGGGCCAGTCTGCAAGCATGGCTTCTCAGCTCTGCTCCTGGAAGCCTGAGTGCCAAACAGCAGCTCCTGCACCAAAGGAACAAAAGATACACCTGGCAGGAACAGCTTCCACTTCAGGGAGAAGAAAGTCAGCCTTTGGTCTGAATGCAGATGGGAAATGTGCTCGAGTACACTGATTCCTAAACTGTCTGGAAGCAGATGAAGATCCCTGACATTGAAAATCATCTTATTAACAGCAGGTGCAATTCCCTCAGGGGAGGTGAATGACTCCCTGCAATGGCATCTTAGTCTTTCCCCAGCTCTACAGAATTGCCTCAGCCCAGACACATTTAAATCTCACCCCCAGGAGTTCCATCAAACCCCCTTACCTCCTCTGTCTGTAACAGCCGCATTAAAAATTTCTTCATGTTACCATGCACCTCATGTAGTCAAGAAGTTTGTGCTAAGACCCATAAAATATTGACACTGTCACTAGTACTTTATTCAGACAGAGAGAATTTATTTAATCCCTGAAGCTATTCCCACTAATTTTTACAAGTATCATGGGGGGAAGGGGAATGGGGAAAGGGGGGGTATCTTTTAAAGAAATTATCAGGTTTCTCAAAATAACTTTTTTTCATATCTTCCCCGTTTCACCAGTCTGCTCTGATCTTTAGGCCTCAATTACACTGTTTTCTGCCCCCTGAATATAATTCTAATCTTTCTCTATTTGGCAAGATATACAGAAAGTGGACTTACAGTCCAGACCTCTAGGATTAATATTCAAACAGAATTTTAGCACTTCCAGGACACCTTTTACTTATCAGATATCATTGTACCAGATCCCTTCCCGTGTCTATTCTGGTAAATCAGACCTCCCTGTCTTTTGTTTGGCTATTGCCTCCTTTTCTCATTGTGTGCATTACAGAAGCCAACTTTAATTGCTCTGCAACACTTGATTTAAAACCATCTTGGGCACATTCAAAGTATGCACATTAGAAATATTCCCTAGATCTTATGCTGCAGGACTTATCCATTTAAGCAGCATGAAGTGATAGGAAAGCCACATGCAAATTCAACCACAAGATTAAAAAAAATGCCTTTTTCTCCTGGTCCCACAGGGAAATAGTTTTTTGGCATTACTGCCCACACACTCAAAGATCATTCAGGTGTATAGCTGTCATCAGTTCATTAAAATGCTTTGATGAGGTGTTTTTAGGATCTAAAACTCAGGATCTGTATAAAAAGTTAAATTTGTAAAAGCAGTTTAAACAAATGAGCTGCTCCTACAGAAAAGCATTTACTTTGTGCACCCAAAATCAAATGCAATTAATGTACTTTTTTAAATGCTAAAAAAAACCCTTAGTTCTTGTACCTCTGCATATTCTGGTTGAGCAATTCTATCCTGAGTTTTGATGGAGACAGACACTGAAAGGTATTACAAACACAGTAAGGGTCACTGTTCAGAAGAGGAGAAGCTGTTGATTTTATTTCCCACTGGAATCTACTGGGAATAAATGAACTAAAGGATTCCAGAAGAACAGCTTGTTCCCCAGGCCTTGCTCAGTTCAAACAGGAAAAACATAAGTTATTAAAATATATACACAGAGCACGAAGACTGAACACAGGCTGCAAGTTCTTTTGCTCTCCAAATCACAAACCTAGACCATATGCCTTTACTCTTCTTACTGCTTTACTGCTTTTATTACCACTAGTGACATGTCAGCACTTCTGCCCATGCTACCTCCCTCACCATGCTGCCAGAGGCTGCCCATACCACAGAGGTTCCCATTCAAACCAAGTTTTCATAGTGGTTTCAGAGCCAGGGAGCTAATGACTGAATAAAAAAGGGACAGCAGTCCCCTTCAAACAGGCTCAGTTTCCCAAAGCAGCCCACAAACCACCATGTACTGCTACCTCTGCTAGGCAGCAGAACTCCAATCCTAATACTTTAGAGAAAGATACTTCAAGAAATTCTACATTAGACCAACATGTCATTACAATAACCCATACAATATTCCTTCAAGACCCCATCATTTTGGTATTGACTCTTCAGTATCATGGTTAATGTTTCTTTTGCTATCCTAAAGGCAATATGCAAGGAGACAAGGGAGCACTGATCTCAGCCAGTCCTCTTGGTACTTACCTGCTACAAACCCTGCCCTATTACTAGGGCAAACTCTAGATTTACTTTCTGGTTTTAGATATAGAAAGGATAGAGTTAATCTATCCTTTCTATATCTAACACTAACAAGCGTTAAACGATTTCCTACTCGATCATTAACCTGTCAAATTCAGCATAATAAAATCATCACCAGTTTAAGGAACTACAAAGGACTTGTCATGGAGAGAATTTTAAGAACACGACAATCACGTATAAATTTAAAAAAGTAGTGATGATCCTTTTTACAGCTGGATCCTGAAGAACAATTTTCCACCTTCACACAGTAAAAGCAAATGCTTCTGCAAGAAGTTTTTTTCTTTTAAAAAAACCTTCTTAAAACTTTCTGAGCTTTCTTGCAAAGAACTCATTTGAATCACAGAGTCACTCTATGTGACACTTTAATGCTTTTCAGGAACTAGGCAATGGTCTGGTATACTTTAAGTTTATGATTTCTATTTCCTTGTAGTCTATCACAACCTATTACAACTATCAACGAGAGCTAAGGTGGGAGAACTAACACAGTAATTTTCCATCCACATTATGCCAGCTCTCAAATGCCAGACCTCTACTCCCAGTGTGTCTGCAGAGCCTGCAGAGGCAGTGCTGTGAGTATATTGCAATCTCAGCTGTGAGCAAGTTACTGCTGGCCAATTTTCTAATATAGCGTTAAAATGCAAGAGATAATTCCAGGATCTCCACAAGCAGTAGGAGGAGGACAGTATTTCAGGCACAGTTTGCACTCCTGAGTTTGAAAACATCTGCACTATCAGATAAAGAGTCTTTTATGAGCAGTACTAAATTAATGAATTTCCACGAAGTATAAAGAGAGCCACAGAACAGAGATCCTTAAGTGGTAACACACTGACAGATGAGGCCTATAATTTTGTGGGAGGAATTTCAGTGTAACTGCTTTTCCCTCAGTTGTTCCTTCTGGTGACCAGCTCCACTACCTACACCCTTCCTAGAAAGAGGGCTGGGAGGACAGCCAGGAGTTTCAGGCTCCAGATCTACCTGAGCACCCTGCTGCCACCAGGTTTAGCACAGCAACTACACTGAGTCCTCTGAAAGAAACCAGGAGGTTCAGACCCACAAAACAAGGTTTGTCCTCAAGACCCCAGAAAAGAGGGTCTTCAAGGTCATTTCAGAAGGCTTCCCCTCCTTATTCTGAATAAATGACAAATTAAGCCCTTTGGGTATTCTCAGAAAGGAGGGCTGCTGGCTAAGGTCTGGGTGTGTCCACTGAGCACATCTTAACAGAGCCAACAATTTCAGTGGTGAAGTGAGCAGACAGTCTCAGGGTGGCCTTGTCTGATAGTGATGGACGAGACTGTCCTATCTCATTCACTCACTCCTTTGCTCCTAGCCCTGCTTGATTTATTTGTTGCAGCAATACATTCATGTTATCTGACAGCTACTATTAAAGTGTCACAAGCATGTGTATGCAATAACACAGATGCTGCAGGGAATTTGCTGCAGGCCACCACCTCCTAGGCGCAAGGGGAGGCAGGGGAAATACTTTAGAAAACAGAGATCTACTCCTTATTCCTCTTATTTAGAAAGAAAATTGACAAGGAAAACGACTACAGAGACCAAGCACAGGCAGAAGGCCTGATAACATTCAAGCAAAATGAATGCTCCAAGTTTTCCCACTTGTGTCCTGATAATTACAAAACCTAGTAAAAACAAAACTAAATACAGCTATCCATAGGGAAGACCCACTCAGGTACCCCACACAAGAAGATGGGCAGACTCAAATGGCAGTGCTGCATTAAGTAGAAGGGTGATAATGTGCTGCTGGAATAGTAGGAGACAAGAAAAATCTTCTCTCTTCACTTTTTTTTCTTTACAGTGGTGTACAAGTATGGTGATTAAATGGTCTGCCTTTGGCTGATGACATTTCCTGCCTCCATGACCCCTCAAGTACTTACAGATCTATTCTTATACCATGCTCGAGAATAAGAGAGATAGTACCCTCATGTCTCATACATACAGAACAAGCAAATATTTAGTTCAAGGTCACAGCAAAAAACAGCTGCAAATCCAGGATTTGCATACAGATTTCTCAAGCAATAGATTATCCAATATGTTAACAAAGGCATTCACCATATTCTCTGTCTCAGCCTCTGAAATTGCAGCTAAACAGGGAGAACTAAAGCAAAATATTCTTGCTGTGTCACCCGAAGTCAGAAATTTTACAGAATTTGCCTTAACCATATATTCTGTGAGTTCTGAGAAGGGAAGGTGACTCCAGGTCCATAACTCATGAAGGGCTGGAAGCACTTGACAGCTGCAAAGATCTCAGATACTGAGGAACAAAATCACTCTGATCTAAAGAACAGCAGCTTCATAACAAGTACCAAGGAATTATTTCTGTTCTGTGTGAGACAGAGCTTTTAATCTGCAAGTATGTGGAAGAAACGTAAGAACCTCCCTGGCCCTTTTTCACGGCCTCACTGAAACCATAAAGTAGTTTGCCCTCAACATTCACAAATTTTGGATCAGAATGATCATTATTATATTCACTGAAATTCAATGCATCAGGTAAAACAGTATAATTCTGTTAATTCTTCAAGGAGCACTGGAACTAGCCTCTAGAAAGACAGTCTGAACTGGACTATTTGCCACCTGTCAAACATACAAAAACCTCCTTATTTTATTATTAGGACAGATGTCTTACATCCTCTTTCCATACTTTAAAAAGTAAACATTACAAAACACTACCTTCTATCACACAATTACATAAAAAAAAAAAATTATCATATCTTTTTGTTTCTCGAGTGAGTTAACTGAGCCAGCAGATGTGGCCTGATAATCACAAAATGTAGCAACACTCATAATTCAGCAGAGTATAAAGTGAGGTCTAAAAAGGTGCTGCTCAGTATTTATTGGTGCCTGTGCCACCATTTTGATGTGGTTTGCTCACGATTCTACCACACAGAGCCTAGCAAATGCACAGCTGGAAAAGTTACTACATCTTCTCATGTCAGAGAAATGTCTCCCTTAAGCCCTCAGTGCAGTGCACTTTGCTCAGCCACCCCCATCACCATCCTCCAAGCACCTTTCCTTCTACTCAGCAGGATGGCTGATGCCTCAAGGATCGACAGGGAAACAAGCTGTAACCTATTAACTGCATAATCTACCTTCTCTCCTTTTAGTGCTAATATGGTCCAAAAAAGGGTATTGGTCAGATTTGCACAAGTATTTAGGCCAGATATGCAGATAAGCAGTTTGACTATGTAGACATACATTAAATCACATTAAGTGCCTATCTGCACCGTTTTAAACTGAGCTTCTTTCCCTTTATCAGATTCATAGTAATCTAATTTGAGCTGATTAGAAATTAAGGTCTCAGGAGCCAATACAAAAAGTTTACATCAGATCACTGCAAGCCACACTGCCAGCCACAAACTGCTTGCTGTTGTGTAAGCAGAGACCCAGTGCCTGCAAAGAGGTGCCAGGTGAGTAAACTGGGAGGGTGGGACACTCGTGTTGTGGGGGACACAAATCCTAAGAGTGAACAGAAGAGGAACAGAAGAGGAGGCTGATGATGGCTGTGGTCTTGTGCTGCAGCCAGCTTCATCTCAAGCTGTGCCTTGGCTTCAAGTGCCCCAAGGGGTAAAAGTGCACTAAAAACAAAGGCCAAATAAAACATGCTTTAATTCGCAGCCATTAAAACCCCAGCTGCAAATATAACTGAAGCATGTTTCTTTTTAAAGAAGCAACACAACGCTTTCTCCCTCCAGCCCTGTTGACTTCAAAGGGTTCAAAAGTAACTTGATGCCACAACTAGAGGCAAAGCTGCCATTAAGTGCCAACTCCTGCAGTTGCAGCGATTTTGAGGCCCCGAATTCTGTTTTGATTATTTCTCTTCAAATGAATTTTAAAAAATGAAAAAAGAAAGAAACAATGAAGGTAAGATGGGAGGCAGTTTCCAGCATGGCTGTCTGCATGCTTGCATGCATGACAAGAGCTGGGGGGGGGTGTGTGTGTGTAAATGCACAGAACCCACAGCTGCAAGACACAACCTTACAAATGCTTCTGATACACTCTAGTAAGGACCATCTCTCCCTAGTACTACATATGACTCACCACAAAGGATTTCTTATGTCTTTGTCCCCTCTTTTATTAGAGTTTGTTCTACCAGCCTTGATCAAGTTGAGCACTTGCAGAAAAACAAGCCTGAAACCCCTTTTAAAGTGACTTCTCTGGCGTGTATATGTCACAGCTCTCTGGGTTTAAGTCAGCAGAGCTTTAATCCATGGCTTAGCACATCAACCTCAAAAGAAACAGAGTTCCTGTATCCACATCACACACACACAGACTCCCTGAATTCAGCTTGCATGGCTTGCCCTGATTCCTGATTTAGCCTCATGAAACCCTTCCCTGAGCTGGAGCCACAGACCAGGGGCCAGGTAAGCTGTGACTTTTGAAGACTAAAAGCAAAGGGTGACAAGGCACACTTTACTGTCAGCACTGCCAGTCCTTCCCCCTCTGAAAACCAAGCAGAGCCCCAGTCCCTGCCTTGTCAGGACTGCTGCACTGCAGCCTAAGCTCTACTGGCATGTCCATGTCCTCAGCTACAGAGAACTAACAGAGAGGAGATGGAGGGAAGAAAAAAATAACAACAAAGGGAGGAAGCCCTGTGGCTACCATGCTCTTTGAAGAAGGATTTGTTCCTTGCTTATGCTGGTGATGTTCTGGTACAGACTGCACATTAACAAGACATTCCCAAACTTTTAATTTTTTTGGTGTTCCTAACAAGCACAAACATAAAAGTTACACTTCAGAGTTTCCTGTCCCTGCACATTTAAAAATAATGCAGCCACACCAAAACTCCTTGGCCACTGCCGGGTCTGTGGAAGAAGAATCAGTTCAGACAATAGCCCCTCCTTGCTTTGCAATTCTCCATTAAACAGATGAGAAAGCAGGGAGAGCAAAAAAACTGAGCAGCAAATGGCTGAGTTGACTCATGTCTTCAAAGCTCCCTTTTAAAATCACCAAGTAACTATTCCTTAGCCCAAACGAGAGTGAATACAAGTCTTCATATAAAAGTATCTTGCATAAAAGCAGATGCTAATCACAAAAGTCTAAGTTCAAACTAAACACACTCAAGGATGCATCCCATTTGTGTCAGTACAATATACAGGAATCTTCTGATCTTTCAGTTTAAGTAATAGGGGTAGTAGAGGATTGAGAGCAAATAGTCTTGAGGGACAAGGCTGTAATCCAGTCACACTTGCACATGCATCTGCACTATCCTCTGGACAAGACCTGATGGAATAAATTAGAGCAGTTAAGTGAGAACAAAAATAATAAAGAATTTTATTTTTTTTAGCACGTAATGACAGCACAGAAGACTTGAGCCCAGCTTCTGCCTCTGCAGCAGACCTACTGTACAACCCACAGCTACTCACTTAATATCATTATGTGCCAGAGCTTGGTTGTGGATTATTTCTGTTTCATATCCCTTCTCATATTTAACCAGGCCTCTCAGAGAACAGTTTACAGTTTGTTACTATGCAGCTCCACAGTCTCTAGCACAATGCAGCTCCAGTCTTGATCCTATGGAGAACAACTTAATAACCATTTATTACAAACAGTGGCAGTATGGAAAGGCTACAGCAAGGCACAGAATACACAGCATAATTGCTCTTCATGATTTAACCCCATAGTCCTGTCCCTTGGATAAAGTCTATCTTAGTGCCTTCAGCTAGTCAGAATAATCTACTAATTTCTACAAAAAATAAATAAATGCACTTGCATCAGCAACAGTTGTTTCCTATCACCTGCCTCTAAAATCTTAACCTGTTGAATCCAAATCTGCCACCCAAAGCCCCAACCAACATGCTGAGTCACAGCAGGCAGCCACAAAGGCCATCTTCAAATAGCAACCTGAAATATCATTTCTTCCTTCCAGGCCATCCTTGTCTCTCTGAGATGTATTTTCCTATGACAACAAATAAAACCTATTTTACTTGTGTTCCACTTAAAAGCAATTTGTAAAAAAGAAACAGTGAAAATAAGAAACAGACAATGCCTTTTTCTTTAAATCTTTCCAACATAAAATAGGAAAGAATGCCTAAAGGTTTCCAGGCCAGCACAACTTTCTTGTTTTGTTTATTTTAACATAAGTAATTCGGAAAGCATGAGAGCAGGATGTACTGGTACCAACTATGTTATCTCAGCAGTGCTGCAATTTCCCATAGCCTCCACTATCTGCAGGACCTCTGTTTCTTTATGGTCATGAATTCAGAAACAATGATAGAGCTGAATAAAATCATGAGCCTTGATGAATAATAAAGCACAGAAATCCTGCATTTGACCAAGGCTTCCTGGCTGGTGCCTTAATGGAAAAAGCTTGGCATGGGTGATGCCTTATAAACTTAAGTACTTACTATTCAGAAGACACACAAAACCTATACTGCCCTGAGCCCAACCTTATCACCAGTCTCAACTTTTCCTCACTACCTTTCATCTGCCAAGGGTATTGAGTGTGTTGAGTACGCCTATAGTGTATTCACAGTCAGAACTAATGAGAACCATGAATGATGCAGGCAGGCAGAAAACCATGAGGGTGCCCTAATGACAGCAGTGGCCCTCCTAAATGCAGCTCAGGACCCCAGTAACAGCCACACAAGGGCTAGCTGGTCCAGCTGGGCTGACATCTGTTTGCAAAGACCTTGCAGATGTAGTCTGTTTCTCTCTGTCGAGGCTGGAGAGCCTTTCCACTGAGCAGGACACCCTGAGCAGCAGGTACAAGGAATGACCAGCTGAATCTTGCTTTCTTTAAAAGTCACAGTAACTCTGCACTGACAAGCAGCTCTGGATTGTGAATGAACAGCACACCTGAGAACCTGGTGAGGAGATCTCCACAAGAATTCACTTGGTTTTAAGGTGCAGTAGAGAAAAGTGCATTTCCCCAGCTTGGGAAAGGGTAAATGAGAGGGGATGAACCTACCATATTCTGTCATTGCCCAAGTCTAGAAAATAGAAAGTTAGCAGCAGCACAGTGGAGCTTGCAGTGTAATTTCCCTCCAGACTACTCTAAACTTGGAATGGGGGTTTTTCCAAATTTATTGCTTCTCTGATTTCATAACAAATTAGCTCCATGTACCATTACAAAAATTGCTTTGCTGTCAGCCCTGCAGGCTTAATTTGGGGTCTGGGAAGCAGAGGGCTCTTCCCTTCTCACACATTGTCAACAGCCACACACGGTTTTGAACACTGAGTTCCACCCACGCTTGTCCTTGTACAACCCCAGTGAGGCCTTCACAAGGTTGGACAGGTGTAAAATGACAGAACTTGACCTAAAACAGCAATAAAAAAGACAAAGCTGGGGAAAAAAAAAAAAGCTGTTGCTCTGACATTGCATGAATTGACTACATTTTCTGTTTTGTTTTTTTATTTATTTTTTTAAAAGAACATCAACTTATCAAATCAGAATAAAGATAACTGAAGGAAAGGGGTAGGAGGAAAGAGAATTGCTGCCAACAGTCAAAGCAATACTACTGTTTTCATAGAGCATGTGTTCCCTTTAAGAGTGGTCTGATAAGCCAGAGCGACAGCCACCCTGCTACTCCAGCACTGTGGGAATGCAAAATAGATGGTTGGAAACTGGGCTAGCAGTGTCACAGCAAATCTCTCGTATATTTATGTAGGTGACTCTTGAATCTAATCAATTTTTTCCAATCTTTACTAAGCAGACCTCTCACTGATCATAAATACTATGCATCCACCTAGCACAGAAGGAACTCCTGTTGGGTGCCTGCTGTGTCTGGTGCAATGCTCCTATCAGCAGGCAAACAGGAGCAAAGGCTCTAGATTAAAATAATCCAAGTTAGATTTGGATGTAGTTGCACACACTAATTGAAAAGATTGCCCCAAAGCTGCAGTAGTCCTAAACACGCTGAGTACACGTGCAAGCAAGCATGCTGTCATGGTCCTGACAGATGATGAACTTGTTTGTGTAGTGAATACACACAAGGAGGAAGCAGCTGGAAGTGCATTGTAATGTGTGCTCTATCTAATCTCTGCTAATATTCTTCAGATTCTAGCTTCTGGCCAGCTGGGTGCAATTGTGACAACTTTGGTATAAATTTCTGTTTGTGACTAAAGGACCAAAGAACTTTAGCTGAAGGGCAGATATTTGAGGAAGGGCCAGCGTAGGCTATCCTAAAATAATGTTGTTTGAAGGCATAGAAACAATAATCTTCAACTTGAATTAACTCGCAGCCACACATTCTTGGTTTGAACACTGTCCTCTGGCTTAACTCAGTCTTCTCCTGCTCTTAGTTGTCTCATTTATACATGAAACAGGGTAAACAACTATATTTTTAAATATTCAATGTTACTTTTTTGTAATTAAGGAGAAGCTATTTCCTTTTAATTTCCCTGTATGTGAGAGAGACTCTCCATTCCTTTGCTAACCCCTTCTTCTTCCATACATCTAATTTCAGGAAATTAATTCCCAAGCCTGGCTAAACAAACCTGTATGCAGTATTCCCAACTCCACAGGGTCTCATTCTGTGTACAGCAGAACTTCGAATTCCCCCTTGGATAGGGAGGACTTCACCAAATGCATCCCAGGGCTGTAGTTGTCTGTCACGGCTGCACTGCTACAGCAGCTTAGTCATTCTCAGACTGACTCATGCACTGTGGTCTTTCTCCTTTTCTGTCATTTCTCACTGATGAGGGCTAAGCACAGAGCTGAAATTAAACCTATGTGATGATTTAACACCTTTCAACTCATAAGACCCTACCTGTAAGAAGGAGTGTGCAGCTGTAAAGCAGTGTTTAAGGCCAAGGTTTCTCTTTGTCAATAAACATCACAACAGACATCATCCAGATGTCTAAAAGTTCACTCAGATTAATTTCTTTTCTCAGCTATCCACCTGCATTTGCTATCCTTCAGACCTATGGCATCCTCTCCAAAACAAAGCATT
Organism: Toxostoma redivivum; assembly: GCA_013397375.1. Classification (NCBI taxonomy): domain Eukaryota; kingdom Metazoa; phylum Chordata; class Aves; order Passeriformes; family Mimidae; genus Toxostoma; species Toxostoma redivivum. Next base: position 28,361 of record VXBI01002229.1, on the reverse strand, counting down.
GCTTAAAACTCCTTGTGATTCAGTGTACCACCATTTGCGTGTTACAATTTCTTTACTCATTTTCCTCCCTATCTCCACTTCATCATGCTTAAAGCTTGCTTGCATTTAAATATGTCAGTTACACCATCACTTCTCCATATCTCTTCCTTAGCGATGCTCCTTTCACCTCTTCTCTCCCTCTCCCTTGCTGTTCAGCAGTATTGTCCTGAGGCAAAACAGTTATTCACCTTTAATCCATTCCTAGGTGGTCTTTAACTCAAACCTAGCCTTGGCAGCTGCTATTCTTCCCTTGCTCTATTTTTATCTTTGTAAATATGTTCAGGCAGGCAAAAAAAGAACAGGATTGCTGCAATTAGGTGGGTAGTTAAATGACACAGTGTGATAAAGAAAGCCAGTTTGTAACACCTCAGAACCTCGTGTTCTGTAACCCAACAAGAACTGAACCAAGAGGCAGAAACACTGACCAGGAACAGGTGAGATATTGCTCACAGCTCTGCCACAAACATCAGCTTGTTCCTAGGAAATAACAGGGTATTAATAACAGGTAGAAATACTGGTATCCTTGTATTGTAGGCAGTTACAACTTCACTGGCTGGCGGTTCACCTCGGTTTTTTTGATTACTGCTCAGATCCATTTTTTCTGGTTCTGCAAGGTCAGCTCTAAGAAATAATAAAAACTGATTCACACTAACAAATCTCGAAGCAGTCAGAGAGCATGGAATCTTTTGGCAGCATATCTGGAATTAAATATTTACTGGACACGTTTCTAATCTATGGACTTGGCCAAAGTGAGGGAGAAGGCATGGGAAGCCAGCATTTTCCAGAGCAAGCATAAAACCTCACACACATAATGCCACACATCCCCTGCTGAGAAATCACAGAAACCTGGCTGCCCCAGAGATCATAAATCTGAAAGGAAAAACAAGAGTGGACTGGTAGGCTGGGAGGCACATCAGCCAGCCAGCTGGGCTGTGGTGTGCCAAGGAATAGCTGCTTTGACCCTGCTCCATGCTCCTTTTTCTCCAGCAGATATTGCTTCTTGCTTCACTGAGGCAGAACTCCAGCAAATGTTTACACTATGGTAAGACTAAGGTAAGGTTTAAAAATACCCTCCTGAACATGTTACTGTATGTGTGATGAGAACGTGTGATTGCCATCACGGGCTGAAATGAGCTGCTTGCTTTTGTTATCGCCTTCTTTTTCCCATAGCAACCCTTTCCAATCAAGTAATCCTAACTGATCTTGGAAATCAATCAAACTTCTATTATGTTTATGTACAATAGACCACCATGACTCACTTTCATCTACAATCCTTAAGCTTCAAACACTGGTTTAAAACAGGCCACAGATTATAATAATCATGTTTACACAAGAAGTGTAATGTGCCAACCTGTCAAAATATTGTCAATATTTATTCCACATAAATCCATCCCCCAAAACTGAAGCAAAATCTTAATGAAAGATTACAACTGAGGCAGGCTAGAAAAAAAGGTAGAAGCAAATATTTGAATCAAATACTAACAATATATGGATGAAGTTTAAAAAAAACCCTGAGTATTAAAAAGAGAGAGACTTGTCCCAGATAAATTGGGCAGTTTCACAACAAACATAAAGCACATGAAATGAAAACTTTAATGACCTATGGAAGACATCAATACCAAAGAGAAAGGATGGCAGAGTCAGGAGAGAGAAGTGCAGTGCAAACCTGTGTAGAAGAGGAAAAAAGGCTACCTACATAGAAAAGCAGCAAGAAAAGCAAGCAAGCAACATGCCTTGCTTTCAAAGGATGAAAAAATATAACTAGATGGCCAAGCATCATGACAAGATGAACTATTTCCATAAAAGTGGAAATTGGACATGCCTTTTTCACTGCCACTCCTCAAGGAAAAATGCATGTGGGAAGGGGCTATATTATTCTGAAGGGCTGCAAGGAATCTTTAAAAATAGACTAAGCTCATTAAGCTACTCCATCGTTCATGTTTCCTCAAGGAACCATATATTCTATTACATCTGGGGAAAAACAGAACTGATTTCCACATCATTTAGTACTTCTTCTGAGAGATTCTGCTCTGTCCTATGCAATGCAAGCTTGGATGGATTTCAGTGGGAGTTAGCAGTTGAAGTTTGCATACAAATGTCAGGAAGGAACTCCATGTTATTTGTACCTAATCTTATTTTTCCATGTGAAGTCATCTGGGGCTGTCTCAAGGCTGGAGCCCTGCAGTCCAGGGGAGTTTCAGGTAATCCATATCTTGAATTAAACACTGCACAAACAAAAGGGCTGGCATATGAAAAACTTAGAGTTCTTTCTGCTTTGCCCAAGTTCAAATCTGTATAATATGGGGTGATACAAAATGAACTTGAAGGGCTCATAATCTAGCTCTTATTTCTATAGATTTTAATAGAAATAATACATACTCTCAGTTTTGCTGCATAACTCTCAGCTCTGAGTTTACAATAAAATCCTGGAACTGGAAAAATGTGACACTAAGATGAATTCAGTGGTTCAGAACATGAAAACAAATAAGAGTATTAACACCATTTACTAGTCATCCTTACATTCCTATGGGCTAGAAAACACCTCTGACAGAAGTTACAGAATATTTTGAGTTAGAAGGGATCCACAAGGATCATCAAATTCAGCTCTTAAGTGAATAGTCTGCACGGGGATCTCTTGTTAGGAGTTTGCACTGTGCTCACTACAGCAAGGTTCTGATCCCTCCCTGCACACTTTCAGTGTAACAGGAAATAAGGTCTGTAAGGAACCAGTTAGTGGTCATGACAGGCCCCCAACACAAACAAGCAAACAAATTTGTGGAGATAGCATTATTTCACAATATCAGTTATTCTGATGCCCATTCTCTGCTGTTACCTTTTCAATTTATCTACAAACTCCCTCTACAAATCAGTGTCTTTTCATTACAAAGTTATTTTAATTTACTTCTGATCTCTTTCCCCATTTCTCTCTCTAAAATTCTTAGGATCTTCAGTATCTACAATGACATACACATACCTTTATTGCCAAAAGAGTTTACATCATGAAATGCAAAATTTGTGGGTTTTTTACTCTTACTTCAAGAATATATGGTGGAACAGCATCCACTTTAAATTTTTCCCTGTTTAGTTTGCTTCTCATTATTCAAGTTTGTCCCAATTGGGACCTAAAGCCGATACAGAACTGATCACCAATAAAGGCAGTCTGATTTTTTGTCGTATCAGATATAAAACACCCTGTAATATAGGCATATATAATCAATGCAAAAATCAATGCAAGTCTGACCAGTGTTTGATCATGGATCAGAAAATTATCCAGTAATTGATCATGCATGGTAAGACACAAAGTAGAAGAGCAGGAAATTCTTCTGTGTAAATTAGATGATAAACTGCACACAGAAAGAAGTTTCTTCCTAACCTCCATCACTCACCATAATTCATGGTCTGAAGCAGAGAAGTTTTTCTCTATAAAGAAAAAACGGGGAAGTTACTGGTGGATATGTTCCAAACCTTGGGTAGACATCATTTTGTTCAGATCTCATTACTTTTTTACCAAGGATGCAGCAGTACTAGAATGGAATTAGTAACAGAATATGCCTACTAATAATAACAGAAAATATTATTTGCTGTCCTCTTCTGACATATGTTCTGTTAGATCACCATGAGACAATGAGCCGACACGCTCTTTCAGCTTCCCACAGTGGAAGTTCCAGAAATACATAATTTTTTTCCTAAAAATATTTTTCCACCCACAAACAATGGCTGTTAATTTAAAATTCCCTAACATGCACAAATCAGTCTTTTTGCTTTGTGGCAAAAATGCATTCCATATACCATCATGTCCATTCATCTCACTTTGCCCTGTCTTCCTTCATCTTCATTAACCTCTACAGTCCCCTGCCATATTGAACTACTCTCTATGCCTCATCACATTTTCCCAATTATATTCGTAGTGTCCATGCATCACAACATGAAATACTGGACTTTGTACAAAAGGAAGTATTCCTAAACCTTTATTTGCTGTTTCTTGGCAGGATACTCAAAGTAATGCTACCATTAGAAGCTGCAGCAACTCAGCAAAGAGGATAACTATGTTAGTGAGTAATTTTACCAGCATATTGTGACCTAGAGGACTCCCCACATGTAATACAATTATTGGCTTTAGAAAAATAGAGAACAATGATGTTTGCAATCCAATATTTAAGGAAACTTTGTGCCCTTTGGCATCAGGGCCAGCTGGGTGATGACAACTTCACTCCTCTTCCCAGTAGTTGGACATATCTAAAGCATAAAGGAAGTATAGGCCTTTGATTTCCTTTATTTCCTGATAAAGGAATCCTATGGTTGGAGCTGGGGATGAGTGGGGTGCTAAGATGGATGAGTATTTGGTGAGGAGCTAAAATACAGAGAAATATTTCTTCACTGAAAAATAAGTCCTGCAGAACTTTTCACAATTCTTTTGGACAGTGACCTCAGGTATTAGGCTAACCTGGGAACAAAAAGCCAGGATAAGTTATAGAGCAGTCTTCCCTTCTCTCCCATGCCAGGGAACACACATTTTCCACCGTGCTATTTCAAGACAATGTGAGAAGCTTAGAAAACTCATCTAATCCTCTTTATTCCCAAGTGTTGGCTTTGGGTGGGCCAGCACTATTTGTGCCCCAACATCTCCTGGTCACTTCTCTGGCTCACGCCACTTTGCAAGATAGAGCAGGGATGAAAGCAAACACCTCCTTAAAATTCTCATTGCAATCCAAACAACAGCTGCTTATTCCTTCTGACGATGGCACACATTTTTCAGCCTGGTTATTTCTCTCATCTCTTTTAAATTCACACGCTAGTCGATTTGGATTTTTTTCTCCAATAAATCTTCAGTTATACTCTGAAGCTTTTCATTTCAGAGCTGGGTACAACAGTAAGGACAGTGGATCTCTGTCTGTGTTTGTTTTGCTGCTTAAGTGGTAACACATTTCATATTGCCCTGGATTGCTGGGTTCTAAAAGCCTTTGCCTTTCAAAATGGGAAAGTCTCTGAGACTGGTTCTTAACAACAGACCACAGTGTGCTCTGCACATGTCCCAGAACTGCACAAGAGACCATGACAGCCTTCAGTCCTGCAGCTGTTCCTCGAGAGGTTCAGATCTTGATAAGACTTTTGGTCTCAGATGAAAGATGATCCAAACACCCTTTTCTTTGACTGATTCACCAGCACATAGTACAGATCATCATTTGGCCATAACTCTGAAACTAAGCTGTTCTATAAAGCTTTAACAACACATGCTCAATTCTGTTTGAGAACACAGAATAAATACTTAATCTATTATATCTACATAATTTGTCCTATTTCAATGCTCTCCATTGGTGGTCCAAAGTGCACTGAAGAAGATAAAACCTTTTACAGTTGCTTTCAGTTTAGATCATGAGATCTGCGTGATTATCAATATGAACATAAATTTGCAGAAATTTTCACTAGCAAGCAAATATTAAATTAGAGGTGCCAAAGTAGTTTTATTCTGAGGGATTTCTTATAGGAGAAGGAATAAATTAAGTTATAAAGAAATACCCTAATGGGAAATTTGAAGTCTACCATATTTTTAAAAATTATGCATTTGTTATAACTATCTATGCTTTCTTTCTCTTGCATATTTTAGCATTAAGATGAACATTTCCATTATGGTAAACTGTTAGTGAGGTCTAACACAGAAGCACTGTTTGCAAATATTATTAAGATAATAAGCAAGAACTACATTAGTCTGAATTTTCTCATTTATTTCTCTGTTTTATTCCTAATCTAATTTTCTATGCAGTTTTTCTACCTGGAACTGAAGTATTGTGGGTTTGACACCTTTCCGAGTGAAAATATTAGGGAGACACAAAAGAAGATGATTAACTGTGAAAGAACAGAGTGCTTGGAATGCAAGTTCCCTTTGGAGAGGTGGAGTTCTAGCACATGGGCCCGGAATGTTAGTTTACCTGAAGACACCTTGTGTGCCCTGGGTTCAAGATTGCATTAGTTTAACAACACTGCCAACTCTCCCAAGAGCTTCTCTTTTCACAGCTTTCAAGCAGTCCTTTATCTCCTTTAGATTTGCCATCAAATAAAAATTTATGGGAGTTATATTCAATTTATAGCCATACACAGAAACCTTAAGTTGTTCATCTTTTAGGACATCTGTGAGGCAGTAGACAAGTTTACATGACAACAGGACAGTGCAAAGAGACATGAGTTATTGCTGGCCCAAGGCAATATGTCTGGCATGGCGTAGTTCAAAGCCATGTAAGTCTTATTAACTCTAGTTTAAGGTGAGTAAATTAGGTTGCACTAATGCTAATTTAAGGTCATTAGTCAGTGACATTCAACCTGACTGCAGCCAGCCAGCTCAGGTGTCTTTGCACTGAATTCCTTAGCATTGTAGGCTGCAAGGATAACAGAGACAAAGGTGCAAGTCGTTGAAAGATGGAAATTACATTTCCTCATGTCTTCAGTGGCAGCACTGATAGGCAGTTTTACAGTCCATCTCTAAGTTTCTATCACTCTCTCCAAGTCAATCAACTCAGACTCTGGTGCCTTCTACATTTTTATATTCCAACTGAACACATCTCAAGAACATGAGGAATACTGAGATGCCATTGTACTAATGATATTGCAAAAATGTTCTGATGCTTAACAAAATCAAGATACAGATTTGTGCTGGAAACAATCCAGAGATCATTGCTGAAATAATCATTTCACCTCATTAAGAATAAAGAAAACCACAATAATACAAGACCCTGTGAGCCAGTAATTTGTAATTATTAACATGAATCAATTCAAAACTAATAAACACAACATAAATGGTAAGCAACATAGTTGCTACAATTTCTACTAGCTTTCTTCCATTCCAGCTCTTTATTTCTCCATTGTCCCCACTCTAATTTCAACCTCATCTGATTTGGTTTGAACAAGGCCTGTTAAGTCTCGTGTTTTTTAAGGATCTTTTCCTGAAAACAAGATAAATCAACCATTTGCGAAGATGTGAGCAGTTTCTCAGTGGCCACAAGCAAGTATCATTAGGAATGTCCTTCCCTGGAGATACTCTAAAGGCACCTGGAGACCATCCAGAGTAATGTGCTCCAGAGGACCCTTCTTGAGCAGAGGTTGATTAGCTGACCTCCAGCTGTCTCTTCAAACCTTACCCACTTTATGATTCTGTGAAATAGAGAAGGTAAATATTTACCAATGTTCCTTATAAGAACTATAGCAAAATTGTAATGTCAGAAAACAGCATTTAACTACAAAAATACTAATTCCCCCTTTATATACCATACTCTAACAATCTCACCACTTTTTTGGAAGCAAAACTACATGATGCAGTTGACATATATTTAATCTCATGATATAAAATGAAGTCAAATGTTTAAAAAAAAACCATCAGAAGCTCTGGTATAGGTATATAAACTGGAACCTGGTCTGCATGACACAGATAGCAATGCTGCCATTCTGCTGCAACAGAACACAGATGATTAAAGCAATACTGTAAGAAGTAGAGCAGTTGCAAGACTGACATTGTAATATATGAAAGGCTACTGCAAAAACAAGGAAAATAATCTGTTCTGTTCTTCATGTTCTTCACTGTCAGCCAGGACAAGAACTTAATAGAGAAAAAAAAACCAGATCATCATTAGTTTTTTTTTTTAAGGAACAAACACAACTTTCTAAATGTGAAGATAATTAAGCTGTGGAACAGATTGCCTAGGGAAGCTGGGAAATCTCAAACTCCAGAGATGCTACAAAATAATTGAGACAGGTCAAAAATTACACTTAAACCTTCTATCTTGCTTTTTTAAATAATTATCTTACGAGCATGACTTTTTAAATGGCACAGTTTCTTAATAAATACAGTGTGTGAATTAACATGTCTAAGGATTATACATCTCAGTTGGTTTATGCTAGGAGAATGAAACATTGAATAAATACTGAAATTATTTTATTTATTAGAAACACTTATTTTCTAATTAAGAGGAAAATGCATTTTTGCTTGTATAACTAAGGGATTTAGCAGTGTTCCCAATGAGGCCAAAACTCTCATCCATTTCAGTGAGATAGCAGTAATTATGAGCATCATAATCATCTACATAAGACTTTCTAACACAAAAATCATAAGAAAAACCAAATAGAACAATCTTTTGCTTAAGAAGAGAAAAAGCGCCCTTGTGCTCTGCCAAAGATGTTGGCATGGACGATGAGTTCCTGCTGGATGAGGGAGATCAACGTACTAGCTTCTTCCTACAATGTGCTTATTTTCTTAATTACATTATATAAATGGAATTTCATTCCATCTGCTTCATTGGTGACAATTTGCTCGAATTATGGAGTTACTACAAAAGTCAATGACACAAACATAACAAATGTGAAACAATAAAACACACACGAAGTAAGAATGACTCTCTTAGTTTAAATGTTCAGGCTGGTTTTCATGTCCAGTTTCACATTATAATGAAAAAACTTGCTCATCTTCCTAATCACATCATTTTTAATACGGGTTTTGTTCACTGCTACAATTTAATCTCTTCAGGCACTGAAGTCTTTATAGGACAGAAGTAATTTATCTGCTTAAAGCAATCTCGGTACTGCAATTTGGGTTCTGATGGGACTCCGCTTCACTGAGATCTTCATACTTAATCACTGAATATCTAAAATGAGAATTTTATATCAGCAGGTCTTAAGGATAGAGCTATGGAAAAGGAAACCCATCCATCTTCCAAATGATAAGTGTTCCCTTTCCATAAAGTTGTAGGAAAAACTTGTTTAAACCAATGGTTCACTCTCATCTAGAACACTCTGTGCCAAAGTATTCCCTCCATTAAAAAAAAAAAGAAGAAAGAACTTTCCAGTATTTATAAACAAATGACAATGATCAAGGGCATGGGAGGAAAAGGTGTTCTCCCAAAATTACATGGGAGACTGGAATTGCATATCTGAAGTAAGAAAGTGATTGACACAAGTATGTGCTGTCACAAAATACAAGCAGAATGGATATCAGAATCCTTTACTGTCTTTCATAACTAAGGTCCAATGGGTTATTCAAAAGTTTACCAGGTCCTTAGCAAAGCTTGAAAAATACTAATGATGCTAATGAAGCCAAAGTCTGGTCAAGGTTCAAGGAAAAATTGGACCCATTTCTGGACAGTTAATCATAGAGGTGTCCAGAAATGAAGTTCAGAAATGGCAAGTGGTGAAGGAGTTACATGTCTAATTCTTTAGAGTTTATGTTAACCTCAAAGCTACTGGCTTTCAGAAGAGTAACTGCTTTCTTCTGAGTTCTGTAAATTGACCTCTGAAACACCCTGGACTGGTTACTGTCAAACACTCTGCCGATGTAATACCATATGCTCCTTCCTACGCTTTGTTTTCAGAAACAGTGCCATGGAGATGCCCTGATAATGCCCACTAACTGGTATTTTTCCTCAAAGAGGAAAGTCTTTCTCCTAAGTTTTCTAAAAAGAAAACAGAATCATTACCATTTCAGTAAACTTGTGGTTTAAAATCAATGCAACATTACAACAATCAAACATTGCTCATATTATTTAACCATTAAACAGAAACTTAAGGAGATGAAGTTGTAATAACATTTCCATTGTAAGCAGAGTTCACATGTCAAATGACTTAGGCAATTCTACTTTGTGACTGCATACTAAGTGGTGTTATAACATGTTTGGTGGCCAACCTCAAAATTATTAAATCCTCACCACTTATTTCAATGTGGGATACTCAGCTACATTCAAAACACACTCTTCCCATGAATTTCCAATTGACTTGTGCTGTGTAATGCAAGCAAACTGCAGAAAGATTCTATGTAAGGAGAAAAATCCTCTCCTCCTCTACTTCTACCACACAGCAGATTCCCACACCTTGAGATGAAAAGGGTCTTTGAAAGCTAAACCTGCTGCCTCCATGTAGTAAGCAAATGCTACCAAATGCTACCCAGAGAGCCCTTGATACCTAAGGCTGTGTATGGGTGAATATTATTTTAACTGGCCTCATTAATTTAAAAAGAGGGTTTCCATTCCGTGGAATGCCCAATGACAAACTGCCTTCTGGGTTGAGTTCTTAAAACCTCACTGCAATAGCTTTTCTGACTGTCCTTCAAAAAGAATTTTAATTCTGCCTCAAATTCATCTGTTTATTAAAAAGGGATGCTACTTCCTCACGTTAAAGAGAAAGGGCAAGGTAGTGTTAATTTGTAGTAGTCCTAATGCACGAACCGTTGCCCTCTTGGCTGCAATACTGCCACTGAAAAAGCAATGTGAGATGTTATCGCTGCAGTAATAAAACCAAGAAAACATTTCACAACAGCAGAATGCCTTAATCCCACAGGCTTTACAGAGATACCAGGACAGGAATTGTGGCTCTCTGAAATGCAGTCACACACACTCATCTTGGTGCCATGGGATGAACCTGTTGGAAAAGGCTGGAAAAGGCAGCTCAACCACACACAGGACAGCAGAGAAGAGGAACTGAACAGCACCATCTCTGGGGGAAACTCCAGAGGAAATTTAGGTAGATTGAATACAACCTGGTACCTAAACAGATCCAACATTTCCAATTATATAATTTTAATAATAAATATTCAACATGTGCCAGAACTCCAGTTTTTCAATCTGTTGTTGGATAAATTGGTCTCATTTTAAAATAACCTCAAAGAGAAAAAAAATCCTATCCACTGTCAAGGTTGGAAAAGAGATGTCTGGGACAAAAACACCCCACAAAGTCCTGAAGATGTCAACTGGCCTTTGAGAAGTCATTAAATACTAGTATAACTGACAAGCTTTAAAACAGAAAAATGTCACACAGAAAATGATCTAAGCATCAGTATCTCAAAGGACACAAAACACTGTCTTCAGCTGTAAAATACATTGTTCTAAAGCTTCTGTGTATGAATAATGGCTTTTTTGTTTGGTTTACTTGTATTGCAGTGACGAGCAGGAAGATGGAGGAAGGAGACAGAAAAGCAGAAGGCGCTCCTATCTTACCAGCAGGCCCCTAAAAGAGCTCTCATTCATTAGAAAAGCCCTGGAGAGTCCCCTTCTCTCAATCTAATCATCCTGGAGAGCTCATTTCTCTGCAGTCTGTCTGTCCGAGACCAACAGAACGACCCCTTAATCTGTGCAGGCTAAATTGAACCAACGGGGGATGGTTGAATCATTAAATTAATGAATCATTAAAGTTTGTTTTTTGTGAGAAGCAAGTGTCTGAGTAGAAAAATAACAATAAGAAAGGCTAGAGCTCTGAAGTGCAGTGGTTTCATGCTGGCTGCACAATATCCATCATAGCACGACTCAGAAATCCATCTTCACATTATGTTTCAACCCACTCTCAGTAAGGCCCTGGATAAGTCCGATCTCTCAAAGTCATATAAGTCAAACTGTACTTATTACTAATTCAGGCTGAGCAGTGCAACAGTATTCACTCTAGCATGAAATACCACAAGCAGCAGATGTCCAGCAACAACTGTTCTCCTACAAATAAACAAACTAGAGTGTTGAATTCTTGAGTAGCATCTAAAGAACACCAAACTTCACTCAGAGACCCAGCAGAGAACTAAAACAAAGCAAAGCATACTGCTGTGAGATGCTGAACTTCCTTATAGGGGCAAAAAATGTCTAAGAAAGTCAAATGAAATCAAATTTATATCCTAGAAAGGAGTAGGAGGAAGAAAATATCTATAGATTGAAGTAGCTTATTTTATTGAACTTTATGTAAATAAAGATGAGCTTATGTAAGTCCATCATTATTCACAAAGAAGTTCTCAGTGTCAATTCAGTAAAAACACTTTAATTACTGCTTTGGGTAGACACTTTCTCTGTGTAATTATTTCAGGCACTATTCTCTAAAATCAGAGCTATCAGCTTCACAAAATGTGGGGATTAAAAGACCAAAGAATCAAATTATTCCCTTATTTAAGAGCAACTTGCTAAACTCCTGTTTTCCCCCAGCTGCCATACATAGCTTTCCCATAAAAGGAAACTACTTTGGCTAACTTGAGTTCAGAAGTAAAAAAGTCTTTTTGACCCTGACCTGAGAAGTACCTACAGCAAAACTCTTAAAGAATGGAAGAAGAAATTTCACAATGATACCTAATGTTCTCTGCATGATGAGACATGGTGGGCTGAGGCACAAAGAAGAGTTTTCGACTAAGAGAACTTAGGAGAACGCACTACTATTACAAAACCATTCTGGGATTAACACCACCCACACAGAGACTTATTGGATCCAAGAGACTTCAGGGCACAGAGTGACTGATCTTCAGCATCCCTAATGCAGTCAGGACCAATTAACCCTACTGATATTCTTCCCCACGTGTCAGAGATTCCTATTCTGCACCCAGCTTAAGCCATTTGAAACAAGGGAATCAGGAAACCAAATTAATGCTGAACTATCAGACAAGACCACAAAGCATTCCTTGTTTTACACCTGTAGGTTCAGGGGATGAACTGCAAAGTTCCTTTTGTAGCCTTCCCAGTTTTGCTATACAACACCTTCCTTAGACACTTCACTGCACCCGAATTTAGCGTGCTATGCAATGGAATAGCCCTCACTCCTGACGAGGATGACACTTGCTTTGGGATGGTGAGAAATACAGCACATACTGAGTGCTATAACCACTCCCTGCTGATAGTTTGGTACATTCATTACTCAATACTGAGCCACAGTGCCATGATGAGTTACCATGAGCTATCTAATGCCACTGGCTTAACTGTTTTTATGCTACTGCCCTCACAAAAGCAAATATTTCCTTGAATATAATTCCTTTGTGCATTTTCCACAGCTGCCTTGTGAGCAGAAAAAACATTCCTCCACTCAAGGGCACTTTGCTTTGGCAGGGAAATTATGCAGAACACTATTCCTGCTACAAAGCCATCACACTATCATCTTTTCCCTCTTTCCTGCAAAAAACTGCTCACAGCATTGGCTGAACAAGCCAGCTCCACACAACACTGCCAGATACCAGCCACAAACACTTCACAGATTTGACTGCAAATGCTTTCTAGAATCCATGTCCAGAACTAACTCTCTCAGAAACCTCACCACAGTATTTTAAGTGACATTTAGACCTCAGACACGAAAGGACCATGTTCTACACCAGTGACTCATTTAATATATAGGGCAGCTGTTGAGTTAGATGTCCCTCCACAACACTCACAATGTGCGTTAGATTGCCTGGAGCTCCTCTCTTTGAGGACTCTGCTAAAGGCAAACTAGTTTGCAAACAGCATGTGTTGTATGTGAAATATGGCCAGGAAGAGAAGGAATTAATCTAAGGGAGAATATCCTCAAACATAAATGCTAAAGAAAAAATAATCCTATGCTTTTTATTTGTTTACAACAAAGCTGCTCAATTTAGAAAAGACAGATGTCATCCACATTCACAATCTTAAAAAACATATATAAATAAAGAACGCACCTGGCAGCTAAAGTTATTGATTTTCAAACTCCTGTGGTACAATAAATCTGAATAAATTGAATTAGGCACTTTAAAAATACAAACTACTTTATCCCTATAAAATCAGAGCAGGAGATAGAAATGAAAGCTTTTGATTTCCATTTCATCTTGATACAAATAGAAGAGATACTTTCTATCAAAAAGTGCAACATGAGATGTGAAAGCTTCCTGCTGGAAAGCACTGCTAAAGGGAGATAGATCCTCTTAATTAAGGTTGTCTTATATTTGTCTCCCTAAAACAGACATGATCAATAGGTGCAGAATAAAATTGATTACTGCAGCACATTTCATTAGGTGAAGCAAATGTCTCCATAGAGATTAAGCATGTCTTTAATATCTGAAGGTGGTAACACCTGTCTGCTTGAAATTGTGATCTCTCTGGGGCAAGGTTTAAAAAACCCAAAACAAGACAGATTACTAGTAGCTGCATAATTCTTACTGCTGTCTCCCGTACTCCAAATCACCAAACCCTGTATTACAGAAATTATCTTTAGGGCCCTTATCTAATTGACCCTTTGTACTAGCACTAAGTGTCACATCCATCCCTAGCAACAGCTGCTCGACTGAGCAGGGTCCTGTCCTGTCCTGTCTGTCACGCATATTTCTGCATCAGAGCCACCCTGGAGCTCCAGCAAAAAGCAGCTGGGGGGACAGGGAATGGTGCTCCTGCATGGCCAAGACAGGAAGGGAGGAGGGATTCTGCACACTGGAGGGGTGTGGGGGGAGCATCTGCAGAGCAGCATTCAGCAGCCAAGGCACCCTGCCAGAGGAAGACAAATGGTGAAGACAGCTCTCAAGTAAAAGGCTGAGCACAGATTTACTGCAGCTACCACCCTGTGTGTGCCTCCTCCCAGCTCCCTCTCACCCCAGCTTTTTTTCCACATCACCAAGTCATTGTTTTCAAAGGAATGCAGCCAAATGGTGAATAACGAGCCAGTGCAAGAGCATGAGTCAGGCAGGGATGGATGGATGGATGGATGGATGGATGGATGGATGGATGGATGGATGGATGGATGGATGGATGGATGGATGGATGGATGACACCCATTCCACTGCAGGTGGTGAGTTATGGTGCTGGTTCTTATTTCCAGAAAGGGTCCTTGGTTATTCTCCTGTTTTGTCCAATCACCTCACCTGCACATGAGGGAATGAGAACGCAGAAGATGGGTCTGGCACCACAGGAAGAGTTTTTGCAGCAGTATAAATGACTAACAGAGGATGTGAAGCCCTGAAAAACCAAGCCCACTATTGTTTTATGTTTTCTTTTGCAGAAGAGTAAATAAAAATGCTTCTTGGAAGCCAAAAAATAGGAAGGCTCAGAATGAAAAGCAGCTGAACCAGCATTACCCCTTCATCCTGCACCTTTGCTGAAGTGAGAACTATTATAGGACTCAAGCTACTTGGAATGGCATGAAGCACTTTTCTGCCAGCAAAAGCCTTGAGCTGAGGAATTACTCTGCACCTGGGCTCAGATCCTGCAAGAGCTTCCACACAGCCAGAGATTCATGAAACATTCCTCCACCCATGTTAAAGGAATTGTTTTCATTGTAACAACAATCGAACCATCTGTCTGAGTTGCCTAAACAGTACCATGTGCACAGTTTGAGCTGCCCTCTCAGTATAGATATTTACATGCTCTTGCCCAATAAAGAAGGCATAATCCTACTGGGGCAGCTGCAGGGAAAATTTAGGGAGAAGCATTTGGATTTGGAATGACTTGGAGTGTTCAGCAAATCATTAAAACATTCTCATTAACAATCCACAAACACATCCACAAAGATTGAAATAGCTTATTATGTACGATGGGAAGGTAGAGTCCTGGGAAACAACATTCCCACTTTCCCCACTCCTACTGAAATTTACATTTCTCTTGCCAACTAAAAGTTTAAGTCCTGCAAGAGATGACTAAAAGGTGATGAGTTCTTCACTACATGTGGATTCTCACTTGAGAAAATTTCAGTCAACTTCTGACACTGACTTGAAAGAACAATCACTGTAAATAAGTCACTTGTAATGGAGCATTTTCTAAAGTAAGTTTTGTGAGCACTTGACTCTTTTCATGTTTTCCCTTCAGATCAGCCGCAAAGCAGCAATCTAAAAACGCAATTTGTACTTAAGCAAAACCCAAAAAACTGGCATGGAATGACTAAAAGGGTAACTACAAGCACCATCCACCAGTTTCTGAGGCTGAGGTTTTTGTCTCCACACACTCAAACCTGAAAAATCCATGACAAACAGTTTTTCTGTGTTGTGACTAATCGTTCCCAGTGAAAGGAGATATTGGCCAGCCCTGTCTAAACAAACCAGATGAGGCATGTTCAGGAAAGGTGTTAGCTAACGTTTTAAACACCACTTAGCTCCTGCTTTAGGTAAACAATTTAGCTAAAGCAGTTGGTAAACACTGGCCATTTTTCTAGTCTGGACAGTGGCAGAAGTTGCTTTGTCCAGATTTTCACTCTGGTGGTTTATATGAACTATTTTGCTTTAAACAGTTCCTCAAATGGAATAGGCTATGATGACCACTAGGAATTTTCTTCTCAGGTGTGGCAGGGCTACACCACAGGATCACTGGACACAACCACACCTTCCCCTTCCTCACCACCTACCCAGAAACAACAGACTTCTACTGAGGTGAGATGAAATAAGCCCATTCTCTAAGATAAAACAGGGCTTGTAAATTGAGGGAATATGTTTTGTTGAACTGACATAGCAGAAAAAGACAACTTTGGGACACATAAACTGTTCTCTCCATTTCTTCTATCTCTGCCCTTGGACCATCCCACCTCCAACAAAATTTCTTCTGCTAATGAGGTGAACTGCCTTAATGGTATCTATTACTTACCATTGTCGAGATGACCACCTGAAGCACTGCCAAGATTGCACCAAAGTTTTAGGGATCTACATCTACATTCAAATAATATGAATCTCAAACACTTGACAATTTACTTAAGGGAGACTCGCTTATAATGGGACTAACTCTTTTTCAAACCTGCAGGAAGTTACAATAGAGGTGTTTTTGATGTAGTTCTGGTTTGCAGGGAAGAACTTTCTCATGGTTCAGAAGGGAAAGGTGACTGAAACCAACGTTATTCTCTTAATGTACAGACAAAGAATAAAAGGAATGAAATGAGGACGATGGGACTTAAAGCGGCTTCACTAAATTCAGGAAACTAGCTTCAAAAAGAAAACACTGAAAAGCTGCCAGAGGGAAAGAACAGAAGCAGGACAGTAGACAAGAAGGTATTAGCTGCTCAGATTCCCAAGTTTTGAAAATCCAGCACAGAAACAACTTGTGGCTAAGTATGAATGTGAAATAACAACAAACCTCTCTTGCCCCAAAAAAAGTACCCACATCACGAGAGCAATGCATGTATTTAAGGACACAAAAGATGAAAAGGGAATATTCTATAAATATATCAGAAGGAAGCAATCAATGATTGAGAGACTAAAGTAAACCATGCTTTAATTGCTCCTTGTCTTTACAAAAGGAGTTTATCTAGGACTAGAAACTTCACACAATTCTAAAAATCAGTCAAAAACACAAACTAGAATAAGGAAGGAAGCAGCTAAAAATGTAAGACCGGGTAAGTGCAGACAATCCTGCAGTTCTGGTGAAATCCAATACTGAATTTAATCAGAAAAACACAAACCTGTGTATCATTGCCAATCACCTTCAAGAATCTCCCATTAACATTAAACACTCAGCAAAATGGGAAAGTGAAATGTTGCAATTCTCTCTAGAAAATGAAGGCTTTGGGGAATAATTAGAAGCAGAGGGTGAAAGATCTCGATTATTTTAAGAAGAGGGAATATGAGAGGATTACAGTAACTTAATATATTTAACAATATTTAAAGAAGACAAAAATTAATCATTCATCACATTTAGAGTAAAAGACAAGTAATTGGCTCTATTTGCAGAAGAGAAGGCTTATTAAGGTCAGACTCTAGGGAATTTTTCCCTAAATATGGACAGTTAAGGATGGGAACATGTCTCAAGAACACTTATTGAACTGTGTTCTCTAAAAATGCTTATGAACAAAAAAAATAGCTTTCAGGAACATCTTGGGATATTCATTTGTCCCACAAAAAAAGGGAGCAAGTCATGAAAAATGAAGCTGTGTAGTTTCTTGAAGTCCCTTCCAGGGGTAGATTAAATTTCTGATTCCAAAAGGCTTCAGGAACAAACCTGAGCTGATATTGGGAGGGAGGGGAAAGAAAGCAAAGCCCACCTGCAAGTAGCTGCTAGTGTCACAACTTCTGATTCTTTTAGAAAAGCTGAACTGACTTTACAAAAGGATTCAGAAGAATATGCTTTTTTTTGGACAGTGATTCAAACCTGAAGCTGTGCTATGGGTGCTCTGATCTGCTCCCATAAAAGCCTCCTAGCTGGCTCTTTAGGCTGAGAAAACAGCCTTCACAGCTAAATCAACCCTCCCAGTACTATTCACTGCTCTTGACAACAATGACACATCTTAGAACGTTAACTACTTCACTTGAAAAACAAGCAAAATCCTGCTTGCAATGAGGGATATTGTATGTGACCCATATTAGACAAGGACAGACCCTTGCATTTAATCAACTACTGGAGCTGGGAGAACATTTCCTTTGTCTGAGCATTACTGAAGTGACATCACTGGTGTGAAGAAGAGAATTTGCATGATGACCCCAACCAGAAGTTTCTGTGCCATTGGGGTGGTGCTTGGAACAACTAATCAGAAAGGCTCTCTCAACAAAGACGTGCTGCTTATTATTATCTGCTGGACAAAATTTATTGACAAAGTCTTTGAATGAACTAAAAAATGAATGTTTCTTTCCCTTCCCAAGATAAAAATGTCACTCCAGTGAAAACAAATTTTTTTTCTTGCTTTTTTTTAAAATAAAAAGTCACAAGTGCTTTTGCAGGGGCAGGTTCCTACAACAGGATGAGGCACATCTATTCCAGGCATCATACCTTATACTATTACCATAAAATTACCTGCCACAAGCAAGGCTTCTTCTACCTGAGTAAAGAACAATACTGCTTACACCATCAGCTCCTGCCTGCATGCCCTGTAGAAGTCAGGGATCATCTTTCCTCTGCCCAGGACTAGCAAATGTTTCTAATTATAGCTAAAAAAACCTCTAGTATGGGGGGAAGTTGCTGTCTGCCATAACATTTATAGTAGTTATACACATTAAAACGTTGGAGAAACATGATCTAGTGATACAGTGAAACTGGCTCAATAAGAACTGCTGTGAGATTGGGAGGCTGACACAAAGGTATTTTTAAGCAAGCAGTTAAAAGCAGCCCTCCAATAGTTCACTGCTCATTAAATTAATAAGGCATACAAACAAAAATATTTTGGGAAATTTAACTTCAGGATTGTTTTTGTGGAAAGAAGAGCACGTTCCAGATGAGTGAGGCTTTGGTAAGTTTAATGTTAACCATATATTGTAAATATAAAGCCATACAGCTACAACCCAGCATGGTGAATGCAGACTGTGTGCAAAGTTTAGCATGTTTAGTTTGTATGCAAACAGAACATCAAGCTCTGAGTAAACCTGCTTTATGTTCCTTTTCTTCTGACTATTCCTGTGAAACACAATTAACTGAAAAACCTGAATTACAGGCTGACTTCAGATCTGTATCTTATTTTAGATCACTTAAGCTACATCCCTAGATTTTTACTGGACTTTTCTACAGTTATTACAAACATAACAGATGCTCAGTGTACTTCCATTGCCACCAGCAGCTCTGCATATTCCTGTAGTTGTCCTGAAACACAAATGCTTAGCAAAATTTTCTGGGGAAGCTCTTCAGTTTGTGGGTTGTTTAAAAGGAAAAATGGGAATTATAAGCATGTACCTTATAAAAAAGCATAATAAAAATTAAATTTATCCAAGCAGTAAACTGAAACAAAACTGAACAAGAAGCCTGAACTGAACAATAAGTTCAGTGACTCCTACCCACCTATACCTTTACATGATTTTCAATGTAAGAAGTGCCCTCACACTATAGTTTGTTGAACTAAAAAATTTCCACAATTCCCACACAATAAACAAAACCCTACTGCAGATACTCTGGAGGGAAATTAACATTAAAGAAGAAAGCCCTAACAAAGAAAAACAGTTCTGTTCAGTAAGGAATGGCACCCAACTGATGCTTCTGGTCCCAAGTTTTACCTGTCTTACCCTCAGCAGGGCATGAACGTGGGTTGTCTCCCTCTCCCCAGGTGCTATTTAACACAATTTCTGGGAGCCACAGTAACTTTTGAGACCTCCTCTACATTGTCAAACATGGTAGAAAAAACAGTGATCTGGTATAAATCTATCCTGGTGAGGGAATGAGGTGAATTCACAGACGGTGTGATCACACAGCCTAATTTGCTTGGAAAATCAGGCTGAAAATCCCAAATAGAAACAGAAAAGCCTGTCAAAGGTTGTTTCTAAGATCTGCTGGAATGAGAGTGTGGGTTATGAGGAGCTCCAGGAGCTGCCTGCTTCCCTCCCCATCCCACAGGCAGGGCTATGGCTGTAGGTGCCCCTCCCCAGCACTATGAGGGCTGCATCCCCCTAGCCTGGCCCCAACCAGAAGGGTTTGTGTCCCACAGGAGACCAAGCATGAGACAGAAAACGAGCAGACACAGTGAAGGAAGTTAACCAGGCCCTTCCTGATGCACAAAAATCACATTCCTTCAGACCCAAAACCCCCAGTGTTCTCTCCAGTCAGGGTTGGGCCTTTTTTCCAATAACAGACTTTCCCTTTTTAAAAATTAAATTCAGAACAATGCCCATCAGTACCCTGCGATCCAGCAGGCACAGAGGGGTTTCCAGTTTTGCTTTCACCAGCCCTCCACAGTCCTCTTCTGCAAGGTCACCTCCTCCTCACACGTGTCCACCCTCAGCATTAAAAAGTGACAGGAAAATCCCCAGGACCCAGGTGAGCCCAGACACTGGCACTGTGCACCTGCACTCCAGACAGGACTAAACACAAGGCACAATGCTGATTTGTTTCTAGTAGTACACAGATTTACTAGAAAAAACCTCCCAAGTAAAACAGGGTGAAGGGTTCATAAACTGTTCACAGAAATACAGCCACACTAGCAGGGCTTCATTTGTTGTTTAAGCATATGCAGTCTCGTATCCCTAAGCTGTCAGCAATTCCACTGGCATACATACAACTGACAAAACCACTCAGCCTCTTTTACAAAAATTTCCAGTCCTCCCATGATGTTCCAATTAGATCTGCTACTAATAACTGTCAGCTTTGCGAATAATTTCACATAATTCACTTGGGCAGAAATCTTCCTAGCAAATCCATGGCTGGGATTGAAATAATCAACCATCACTCATTCTCACACCATAACATAGCCATATTTCATCCCATTAACTTTCCCTTCAATGCCCCACATGCTGTCCTAGTGACACTTTTATATGTATTTGTTGAATTACAATATAGACAGGAACATGTGAAAGTGGGAGGACCCAGGGCAGCAATACTGGGTCCAGTATAGCTTTCTTGGCAGCTGAAGGATTGCCCGTAGCCTTTCTTAAGGACCTTCTCCCATATGGAATTCAGGAGAGCACATCCACTCCTTAACTTTGATGCTATCACTCTATCTTCTTCCTAATCTGGGAAAATTATTAAGATTTGAATCTACCCTAGACCAGAAAAGCACAGATATTAAAAAGTGCTCAATGGTTCCATAAGCATGACAAGGTGCAAAGCTGACCTGTTTGTAATGGTAACATTTTTCTCTACTTTCTAATTTACTTCAACTCAGAGAAAATACATGGCGGTCAGTGAAGCATGAAAAAATAAATCTTGGCCCAGCAATCAGAGACAAAGCAGTCAACAAAAGATGAAGAATTTCTTTCATCTCCTGGTTTTTGTTTTAAGAAATGCATACCTACGTTGAGCTTTAGATTGGGAAGGAAACCTCTGCAGAAGTTTGCAGCTCCTGCTCTATTGGCAGAGGGCAAACTTTGCTTATCAGAGCAGGCACAGGACAGGAGGACCCCTCTTTGCTCCCAAATTGTAGCTGTGGCCTGGGATACATTTATATAGTTACTTGCCCTGAACTATCACACAGTGGTGCATTACTCTTCTAGTAAGTGGCCACATTCTTTTTCAGATGTGGGTGCAATGACTAATTTTCTATATATAGTATATATAGAAGTACAAAATGCTGCTGCTTTTTTTTCTTTTGTAGTTGTTCTCAACATATGCTTTTCCATTTCTCATTATTATGTTACTGAAACAGTATGTAGAATATTTATGAGATTGAAATACAAGTTAACTGTGCCATTCCTCATAAATGTAGATTCTAAAAGTTTCTCATTTTTATTGTAAAATCTTCATTATTCAAAAATAATCTATAAAAGAGCATTCCTAGACAAATAATTTCCTTTACCAGTTTGTCAGGTCTAGTTTAGTTGTTCAAGGGTTACAGGATTTAAAAAAAAAATCCAACTATGTTTATATATAGTAATACATTAGAATATAATAGAATCCAGTCAACAAGGTAAATCTCTTTTGTGTACTCTCCACTTTTCTGCAAACCATCTGCAGCTGGGAAGTTTCATTGTTAGAGGTCCATTAATGAGATCAATTCCAGCATATATCCACAAAGGATTAGTTGGCTCATATGCTATTGAAAGACTCTTGGGTTCAGCAAACTGTTTTGGTTCTCATGAGCAGTTACGCCTAACCAAGCCCCTCCTTTCCTCCTCCAACAATCCAAAACCTGGAAATGGAAGCATTCCCGTTTTTCCTCAGTATCAATTTACACACACAAAAATCAGGCAATAAATAGATTTAGGGATTCTAAATTTATCTTCAGTGGATACTCTGTGAATGATGGGGGGTAAGTAAAAGGGGAGGCTTCCTGCCAGATATTGCACCTACTGTATTTATTAACTGACTTTTTCCCTGCTTTCCTTTGTGACTTATCTCAGGTCTAGTTATGCATTCAGCAGTTTTAGTTTTGGCTCCTGAGCAAACCCAGCTGCAGTTGCTGCCACCTCATATGAATAGCACTTAATGGCTCTCTTGTACCCTCTACTCACACCCAAGAAGTCGTAACTTCTATCTCTGGATAATAATAGGTGCAGGTGAAAAAAAAATTAATAGACAGTAACAATAATTTTAAAAACACTCCCTCCACTTTCATCCCCTAGGGTAAAGCAGCAGTAGGACAATAAACACAGAGCTGCAGAGAACAAAAGTCTGCTTGTTTCTCTGGGGAAGAAAAAACCATCAAAATGTGCATTTGCCGTAGAAGAAATACTGCCTTTCTGGTTGTGTCTGAACTCACATGACAGATACAAGTTGACATAATGCTGCAGCTATTTATCACACAGATGTTTGAAGATGCCTCTTAATAAAACACAGTAATCACACGCAATACCACAAATCCACCAGACCAGGAAAGCTAATATTTACTCAGTACTAAATACCTAATGACCATGGCAAGCCTCTGAGGAACCAAATTTGGTTACTGCTTTGCTTCTTGGAAAGCCAGACTTCAGAGAAAATAGATTATTTGGATTTTTTAGCAAGCTATTCAGCTTTACATTTTCCATCAAACAGCCAGTCACAGCACACAAGTTTTCCATTTCCAGAAATACTGTGCCTTTCAGCATGTCAAATGCCAGTAAAATGGATTTGCACCTTTGCATTTAGATTTGCACTGGTTTAGCACTCATACAGAAATACGAGAGAGAAAGGGTTTGAAGAATAAAGCAGACCTTGAACTGGGTCATGTCTGTGCACCAGGAGGTAAGGAAGGAGCTGGAGGAAAGCAGGGTCCCTTGCTGCACCCTTTGTCCTTTGCTTACAACCCTCTCTTCCTGCCCAGGTGGCATTTCCTGCCATGTCTTTGCAAGGGACAGCATGAAGAAGCCTTCCTCTGCTTTTCATCTGATTATTTAACGAATTTACACAGTCATACTCTGGCTCTACATATACCACATAACCTTTAATGTTATATTTTAAAAAATATATTGTTAACTGCAATTATTATCACTCAGGGAGAAAAGTGTTACTGACAGACAACTTTCCTCTCAGACCAGTTTCTGTGCAGGTAGAGACGCTCTAGGACAGTGCAGGGCTGTGTTAGAACTCCAGAGCTAGCTTGGATCCCAGGAAATGCACAAACAGATCAGTGTGGCTTTTTGCTTGAGCAAATGGCTCATTTTCCCCTCACCACTCGGTGTTGCTTTGTACAGAAAAATTCAGGAAAAACCTGAATTTTAGGAAATTGCAATTCAACTGAAACAGGCAACAACTGAGGCAACAATCTTCACATACATTATTTGCTCAGTTCTACCCATTAGGCAAAGACAGGCACTATAAACAGCAGGAAGGAAGAAGGCTGCTTTGGGATACTGCGAAATACAGTGTCACTAAATGCAATGGGCGATGCATGGATAAAACCCATAGAACTTCTGCATACACAGTTATGTGATCTAAGTCATCTTTTCTTGTGCAGGAGAGAGATCTTGAAACTGTAACATGGAATTCTCTGAAAAGCACCAAATTGAATACTTGGGGATGGTAAAAGGGAAAATTGTATCAGGGATGATTACAGAAGAAACAGAGAACACCATCTCTCTTCATGTAAACTGAGTTTTGCCCACATCTTCATTAATGGGTGCTGTTCTGAAATGGATTTGGGATAATTAGAAAAAGACAGGGAGAAGGAAAACATAAATAGCAGAGGTACAAAACAGATTTTTTTACAAGAGGAGATTACCCGGATGAGGACTTTGCAGCCTGCAAGAGAGATCACTGTGGAGAAGAATATGATTATGGTCTAGTACCAGGAATAGCACAGAGACAGTGAGCAGGAACAACTGTTCTCATGATGCAAGAAATAGGGGGCACCAAATGAAATGGTTGGACAGTTTGCTTAAAACAAGAGGGGCCAATTTTATTTTTTTTATTATACACTACATAATTAAGTTGTGGAACTTATTGCCACAGGATGTTTTGAAAGCCAAAAGCATAAATGGATTAAAAGAAAAGCAATTAGAGAAATTCATGGAAGAAAGGTCTACCATGGGCTATTAAATACAATGATGCAGATACAACCTCTGGTTGAAGCAGAACCCAAATGGCTGGCTGCCAGAAGCTGGGAAAGAATACTGCTGCTGCTGCTGCTCTACACTGGCCAGCAGCAGATGCTTTGGGAAAACAAAGTGAAGGGCTGAGCTCTGGTCTGAGTCATGGAAGGTCTTTTCTAAGACCCAGTGTAGCTCTTTCAATGCTTTTCTGAAATGGACTAATTTGTCTTTGATAATCTGATGCTTATTAATATCCAAATTTAATTCCTTCCCTATACCACAAATTAACAGAAATATTACAAAGAACAATTATTTAAAGTAATGTGATTACCTATACTTCATACTTTTAGATTTTCTTTTATCTGGGCATTGCTACATGACTTAAAAGCCACTTCAGCTAAACCTACTGCTGCATGAAATTTCATGTCCATGACAAAAGCTTTCTATGCCACTACAATAATGCTTCCGTGTTGAAACCAGAAAAACATCTTGCTAAATGCACAACAGTTATTGCTTGGAGGAATAGAATTGTATCAAAGCAATGAAAGGCCCCATCCTCTCTCATATATATCAGTATAAACTAAATCCAGTGCAATGAATTTCCATAGGTCAGCAGTGCCATATAAGGATGGGATCATCTCATAAAAGCCATTAAAGACAGGCTAAATTGTCTCAACAATACAAATTAACAATCGTGCTCTTGCAGGTTTCTCTGGGCAGTGCAAATATGCAGAAAAATCAATTGCTGAAATAACAGCTACTCAATAATTCAGGGCTATGCAGAAGTGCATACGCACGAGGCAATACAAATCACTGTCAGCTTCTGGAGTTCTTCTGTTTCTGCTTTAATGTTTTCCTAGCATAGTTTTAGAGTGCTGACTTATTCAGGTGCTTAAGGAACAAGATGAAACAATTTTATCAAAGTGAGATTTGTTCCTCCTCTGCATTTCCAAAAAAACAGGGAAGATGAGATTCAGGTAGGCGGACAGGTTTGAAGTGAGAGTGATTTGCACTAAACCCTTTACAACTTTGTAAGAGTTTTCAATATTTGAAAAGTGGCCATTCCACTTCTCTTTTTGACACTCCTCACAAAACAGGCTGGAGAGGACCTTGTTCTCATGCATTCCACAAAACATTTGTGGGGGGAAAAGTACATGCAAAGAAAAATGATAAACAAAGGAAAATGTTGTATCAGTCTAAAGGGGTAGCTCTTAAATTCAAGATTCACATTCAAAAGACTTAACATGATTGGCTTCTAAAGCAAGTCCCTAAAATAAGCTGTAATAATGAGCTATTGGACATAAAGGGGGCAGATTAACCCCCAACTCCACCTTCTCTGGTTCTTCTGCCTGGACTATAAGGTATGTGTAGGGATGGTTGTATACTCCCCTCCTTCGAGAGAGGTTCAAGCTGCAGACCTTGGATGCCAAGGGGAGCACTGGGGCAATCAGCTCCCAACCTCACACAACACTGTAGGTTTTCTACAGACAGTAGATAGATGCCCCTTGCTCACTCTAAAAATAGTGTAGAGCTCATTCTCAAAGGCTGCACTTCCCAGAGTTACATGCAGGAGAGAACTAGAAGCCCCATAACTGCACTGATATGGTCCTAATGCTAAAATTCCCAATGCCCACAAAGCATCCTGGGCTACCCTGCAGCATCTTTACAGCTAAGAGAAACCAGGTTCTGCCTCGTGCTGAAAAATCTCTCATCCAGATCAATGTGATTCAAACATAATGAGCCCTAAATGCTGGAAGAAAAACTTGTAGTAAGGGACCATAGGAAAGGCACAGCTTCAGCTTCCACTCCATCTCTGAGTAAATCAGCTCAGTTACCATGGGAACACATCTTCCCACAGTACCATAATCTCCCATCTACCATGATAAGTGCAATCCAGCACCCCAAAACAACCCCTTCTCTGAACAGTTCCCCTCTCCTCTTTCTTGCACAAGCACACAGAAGCATGCATGCACATACAGGCACAGAATGACTCTGTGCTGCTACTGCCTGGGATGCACAAGTACAACAGAGCCAGAATTATGGACTAAGTGAGGGAAAAGCTCAAGGAAAACACTTTATATTTTCACTATCTGATGTCAATCTAAAGCCACCTCAACCATAGCTTCTCCAAAGGAAATCAAGGAATGCTAGCTAGGGAAATGCAGCTTGATCAGCTTTTCTACACATGCCAACCTTGTTCTTGAAAAGTAGCCTGAAGCTTTCTCAACGACCATCACCATAAGAATATGAATAATTTTTTTTTAAATCTCTAGACAACTAGGGTAAATTTATGCCATTTGAGAGCAGCAACCTTCCTCTGAGACCATGATATATTACAGCAAGAATCAGTGAAGTATTTAAATCCATACAATCTCCTCCTTAAACACACATCAAGCCCTATTTGTAACAAGCATGGTTTACCTGGAAGCTTGGAAATGCTTTTCGGAAGTTGAGAGGAGAGGTAATCCATGGCATGCTGGATCCAGTTCATTTAGGACTGTACAACACACATGTGATTAGTTCAAGTGGTGATATAAGATACAAGAGATGGCCTATGCTTCCAGTTATTCATCACAGTGAAACTTTTTCCAAAACTTTTTCATGCCAAATAGCAATGAAGTGCGTGGACAACTCAAACTTGAAATGATGATTCCATATCAGTAATTTTAGTGATATACAGTTGATTAGCTATCTATCTCCAGACCTACAAACACTCAAAAGGCAGGCATCAGTCTGATCCTAGACAATAGGGCAGGAATCCAATGACTGAGGAAAGTTACTTTATCAACAAATAGATGTCAGATTTAACACCAATAGTCTATGACCCCTTTTATCTCTGAGCCTCAGAGCACTTTCACAACATTAATTAGCCTTGTGAGATAGCTCTGACACTCATTTTATGAGCACAAAGCAATTATGTCCACTTTGTGGGCATATAGCAGTTAAGTGGCACCCACGAGGTCAAAGGAGAGTTTCGGTATCCAGCCACCAAATCCATCCAGCAACTCACTCCACTAGTAATATAGTTAACCTCTATTTATTAGATCAGTTCCCATGCTTGAGTGGACAATCGGAGTGAAGTTTCAAGGATCTGACATTTCCCACAAGTAGACAGCCAGGAACTACAAAGCATTCCCCATTGTGTAATCTACACCAAGATCCCACTGAATAGCAAGTCTCAGAAGCAGCATTTGGAGCCTTAGAAGTCTTGTTTTTCCCATAACTGAAGTCAGTATTTCATGGAGACCCCTAATGCCATATTCACTCCCTCCCTAACCTGGAACTACTGACTAGAACTGACTAGAGAATATAACCAGTCAACACCAGTGCAAAACTAGCTTTGCATAAATGATAGTCAGTGAATAGTGGCTGAGAGGAGGGGCGTTACCACGGCACGAGGAACGAGCCTTAATACCACACTTCCACTAATGTGTGGCATAGGCTCAAAGGGGAGCTCTGCTCAGTCTATCAGCTACAAGCAGGTGTTTTCCTTTCCTGCAGAGCTGAGAGGGAGCAGTGATCAATGCACTCAAATGTGTAACATGTTCAGTTCCATCATCAACTTGTGGTGTGACATTTCGCGTGCTACTCCGCCCTTGTGTTTGTTCCTTCTTTAATAAAAAACCGAGAGAGCAACTATTTTTCCAAATTCAGCCTCTTCTGCTTTTAAGTTTGGGAGATGAGTTCCCTGGACATTCAGCCACTCAATATGTATGGAGCTGCACAGATCAAAGACGTCTCCTTTTTTTGAAAAAGCTATAACCAAATAATCAAAGATCATACCCAAAGATGTTATTTTTGCTTGTTTGGGGTTGTTTTTTTTTGGTTGTTTGGTTGG
>VXBI01002228.1:0-43061 GCA_013397375.1 Toxostoma redivivum | reverse complement strand
GGGGGCCCGGCGGGATTCCGGGCGAAGAGCACATTCCCGGCTCTCCTGTCCGCTGCCCGGCGTGTCCTGCCACGACTCCGTGCTCTGCTGAGCCTCACAGCCTGCAAGTTGTGTTCCACCCAGGGTGACTCCTGAAGGAGCTGTGGCAGGGATTGGAGTCATTTGTTTGGTGCCTTGGGGCACCGCGGTTTTCCCGTACCACAGTTCCTGTTTTAAAGCAACGGTGTAAAGAGAAAATGGCCTTCAGTCGCAGAAATGCGATTCCCCAGGTCGTCTGGTCAATCCAGTTGCTTTGTTCAAGAGCTGTCTTACTTAATTTGGAAAAAAAAAAAAAGATTTTGTTTTCTAGCCAGAAAGATAAAGGTGGTGAGGAATGATTGTCTCGTGGCTACTGGCAGTTGGCTGGTCCTAAACCTGCTGCGTTTACATGCCTTCTGTGCAGTGTCATTAATAACTCTTGATTTGTTTTGACATTTGCTGTAGGGGTTCCATACGTGGCAAGGAATTCATTGTGAGGTCTGGGTGCAATGGCGAGCCTTCTGCGTGTTGCTGTCAGCGGGTGCTCAGCTCCTGTTTTTGGCAATGTGCTCCCACCGAGGGCGTGTTCTGCAAAGATGCAGTGCTTGCGAATGTTTAGAACCCACCAGGTGCTTGGGTCTCAGTCAGCTCCAAAGCCAGGTAAACAGATTAAAGTGCTGTAAATAATCTTTTATTTTAAAACACTAATGTAAATGGTTTCTTTTTTTCTTCTTTCTTTCAGATCTGCATTAGTACAGAAAAGACTTAAAATAGCAAGAACACTTAAATCATGTCTGCGGCATACTTGAGTCAGTTGCAGCACAATTTTAGGCTGGCTTTATAGGGCTTATGTAGAAGGTGTTTGTGTTTATTATGAATACTTTGGATCCACATAGTTTTTGTGGTTAGAGGGCCTGGGCTCCTGTTAATACTTTCTTTGCTTGAAGGAAGTATTTAAATAAATGTTTTTCTTAGTTTAAACCTGAGGTCCCCATGAGTTTTGGTAATGCAGCTCTTTGTGTGCATGTGAGAAAAAATACAGACCTCACAAAGACAGCTTCTGCTAGCATATGTAGACATTATCATCCCATTTCAAAGAAAAAATATTAACTTTGTTAGGAAACATGTACATTGTATCACTTTGAAAAACTATTGATCTGTATCTTCATGTGTAGGGTTTGTTAGTGCATTTCCACAATTTGTTATTTCAGCAGATAATGGACAAGTTCAGGTATTTTCAGGAAAAAAACTGGGAAAGAGGGTACCCTTGTTTCCAGTTTCTAATATGAGCCTGCTTTATGAAGATCAGAATTTTTTGCCCTATTCTATGCTGTATATAACCTGACAGTTGGAAGACTGAAGAATATCTAATGCAGGTTTAATGCTATTTTTTTCCCATTATTACTGCATGGGTCATGTTTCATTTGGAATTTAGAGACTGCTTCTGTGCAGATGTAGGGTCTTAGTCTGCAAAAGATTAATGTGGAGAGGTGGACTGATTGCATACATGATGTTTGGTTCTTCCAAATGGAGGCAGTAGGTAACTGCATTAGGTACTTGAGAGTATTAGGAAAGTAGTGCTGTTGGACACAGAAGTGTCTGATTGTGAAAACATGGGACACAAAAGTATCATCAAGTAGCTCTGAGATGCCTGTGTTGCGTAGAATTTGTGGGAGTACTAACAAAGAATGGTGCCTTTTGTGGTCCTTTCAACTTGGTGGCTGAAGATTTTGGAACTTCTGAAGAAATGTCATGAGAGGAAGTTTCTTTACTCTGAGGGCTCCTGGTAAATATGTATCACAGTTGTGTGGTGAAACCAGAATTTCATGATAGATTTGAGATGCTCCCAGTTCTTTTCCATGTTAAATATCTGAATGATATCTGTCAGTCTTCATGTGGCAGATTGTCCCTTGGTTGGGAGCATAAACTGGAATACAGGAACCTAGGTTCAAAGTTCTTTCTCAAATATCCGAGGTAAGTGTCCTTGTTTGAGTTTGGAATCAATTTTGTATTTGACTTTGACCACAAATTTCATCATGAAACTGAAGAATCTCTTCTGTTTTACTGAAATTGGTATTCTACTCTGTGTGTGTGAATTTTCTCATTTTTAAGAATAACTTGAAAAATCTTCCCACAAGGATGGAGAATTCTGATTAATGTCATGTGTTTAAATGTTCAGTGCTGCCCCTTCAAATCTGTTGTGTGGAAGCCCTCATTTAATGATTAGTAGTATTCATGAAATGCAGTTATTTGATGTAGAGAATTACAAGTTTGGTAGTCTTTTGGTTGATAATTAAGCTCTCCTTGTAGTACGCTTTGGTAACATGTGATTTGTCATTCAGTAGAGGACAAATCAAGGATAAAACAGCAATTTAATGTCAAATTAGAAGCAGGGCTATTGCTTGCATTTTCTTTCTAAGTGCTCTTGAATTAAAATGTAACAGATACAAAATAACCGTGTTTTATTCTTTCAGAAATTAGCTTGATTATAGTAACACTTGGTAAAATCACTGTATCACTACGAAGAGTAAGTTTTCTGGAGACTAGTGTCACAGTGATTCTTCCTAAGGCTGTAGTTATTACTTTCCTTGTCTTAGTTTAGCTTTCATTCTATCCAGGCTATGTTATGTACAAGAGTAATAGCTGTTTGAGAAGAAGAAATATGGAGTCAGCTGAAAAGTAAACTCGGAGCATGGATAATTTTCTTACTGCCCGCTGTTATGCTGCTGCTTACTTATTGGAAACATAGGAACTTTCATACAGCTGTAAACAAGTATTCCTATAATCTGTGCCAGATAGTCACTAGGACTAGCTGCTTCAGAAAAAGATACAAAACTTTCTGAAGCCCTAGAAAAGGTGCATATGTAGTGACTGACTCTGAGCTTCCCAGTATATTTCCAGATTAGTTTGTGCTACAGCTCTGTGTCTTTTACCCCTTTCTATTTTGGCATTTATATATCCTTCTTATTTTGATGCTTATTTCTTAAAATTTCCTGTTTTTTTCTAAACCTTTAACAGTTCATTTTTAATTAGTTCTCTAGGTAAGATTTATTTTATTTATAAACAAGAAATACTCTCCTTTAATCTCCTTTTTTAAAAATTTTTATTCCTTATTTGTGTAATAGGAGAGATCAGGTATTCATTTAATCTTCTGTACCATTTTTTTTTTTTTTTGCCAACATCATATTGCTGTTCTTCGGAATATGTCCTCATCTTCAGAACAGGTGAGATGGTTTGTTTAAAGGTTGCTAGAGTAACATAAAAAATAGGCATCCTGTTTTCAATCCCAGAACATGTGGCATATAGTCGAAACTTTTCCTTTATCTTTTCTCTGAGTCACTCTCTATTGGTTGATACTCTTTTGTTGCAGACTACTTCCCAAAGTCAGGTTAAGGAGTTCAAAGGCCTGTATTTTATGCTATAGTTTTGACTTAGAATTTTCTCTAAGATTCTTGTAGATAGAAGTTACATGGACAAAGTCACTGTTATAGTTTTGTTTACTTGAAGTTTGAATATGTCTTCATTACACAGTTAGGATTATGGTAAGGGAGTGAGAGACTGGCTTCTTACTAGTTTTTCAGAGGTATATGCCACAGCATTTCACTGGAATGTATATTCCATCCTAAGTCCTGTGAAATCTAATGATTCGATATCTGATAGTGGCAGAATCTAAGTACTGTATATCTTCTACTCAATATATTAAAAAACCTCATTACTCAAAAAGGTGCTCCAGATATGTGTATATCAGTCAGTATTTGGAAGACATCCATGATGTAAAGCAGTAAGTCATTTAAACATACTCAAGGCAGTTCTTCAAGAGATTATCTGACATGAGGGATTAGAGAGACAGCTTGTAGGCTTCACACTCTCATGTAACTTTAAACCCCTGGCATGGATAGTAGATGAACTTCTTCAAAATAAAACCTAAATCAAGGCTATAAATTTATAATCCTAGGTTTCAACCTTTTGAAATGCTTGACTTTGATGAAATTGCTCAATTCAACAAACCAAATCTGTGTTAATTACAAAGCTTCTTCCAGCCAGAGTACTAATCATTAGTACCCTGTTGTGTGTGTCAGCACAGACAGGCATCTGGGACAGCCACAAACTCATGTCTGGAATCCAAAGGGTAAATTTATTTCCATTACTTCGCTAACAGGGTGTTGCTGAAGTGGCACCAGGGCAGAGGAAAACAAGTGGAGACGCAGGCCAGTAAGTCATCACAGACCTGCTGTTCACATGGGCTTATCAAGAGTTATTTCCAGCTGAAAGGGAGCTTTGCAATCCTCCTTGCCAGTGTTTTGCTTTTTAACCTTTTCTTCCCAAGACCTGTACTGCAGTTTTAAGACAGATCTTTGTTTTTGAGTTGTAGATATCTGCTCCGTTTTGGCACTGAATCATATGGAAGCTCAGGGCAGGCTACTTGAAAAATGTCCTATACCTTCTCTACCTAAAAGCTGGCAAACTGACAGTTTGCTTATGTATTCATTTGCTTTTGTATTTATGGCTTACTGGTGTTCTGGTAGTGGGGCAGAGACGAAAAGTAGGTGAGGCAAGTGAGACTTGTTGAATATTTATCTTGGATTTGATCTCCCAAAGGTCTGGAGAAGAGCAGTTCCTCAGTGCTGGTCTGTGGTCATTCTATTTATTAAAGAAGGTGCAAATACTTTCTATCTGAAAAAGTTGTACTAATTTTTATTGCATGCAAGATATACCACTAAAGAAAGAAGTGAGGAGTGAGGAAACACATCTGACATCTAGTGAGTGTATATTTCTGTCCTATTACTCCTATTACTTTTCTATCCTGGTACTCCATAAAGAAGCAAATGAGCAAAAGGAAATTAGAAGTATCTATTGTCATTTGAGCCTTAGGAGGTAAAAGAAGATTTGCTTGAGAAAAATAAAAGCTTTAGTCAAATATCTTTGTGCCTTTAAATTTGCAGTTATCTATTTCCTTTATGCTATAATATATTCCTTCCCCCATTTCCCCCCATGTTTCCCCCATCCTTTCTTCTCCTTCTGCATTCTTGTGCTACAAAACCTTCCAAAAGGAGAAAGGAAAGGTAGGACTCTAGTTCTTAACCTTTTTCAGTGCTTTTTGAAAAGCTTTTTGCATCCTATCCTGCTAGAGCGACTTCCTCTCTGAAATTCTGATTGGTCTCTGCTATCCTAACAAATTTCAATCTTCTAGGTTTCATTCCTGCTTCTGAAAGACAAGAGAACTCATGTCCACCAAGTTGATTTAGTGAAAATCAGAAGCAGGACTTTATTGTGTAGTAATTAGAAGAGACGAGGAGAAAAGTCTTTTCAAATACCAAGGGTAATTTGAGTGACAGCAACAGTTACCGCAGCTGGTAACAAGTGGTTAGTGCTGCTGTGGTAGGTATGGCCTGAGTTGCACGGTTATGTTTAGATTTGGTGTATGCTGGTGGAACAAATCATTGCAAATCTCTGTTACCTTTGTGGACCAGTTGTTTTAGATGTGCATTTTTGCTCCTGTTGTGACTTTATGTTCTATTTATGTATGTTTTTCTGAATTTGAGTGTTGTCTTGTGATTAAAACATTTCAAATGTTCTCCAACATATAGAACATCAAAACAGTTCCAATCTTCAAATTATTTGTTACTATTTTATTAGTCAAATTTCAAAGACAAAGCCAAAAAAAAAGAAAGTAAAAGTAATTAGAATCATAGAATCATTAAGGTTGAAGAAGACCTCCAAGATCAAATCCAACCTTTGACTGGATACCACCTTGTAACTAAACCATAGCACTAAGTGCCACATCCAGTCATTTCTTGAACACTTCCAGTGATGGTGGCTTGACCATCTCCATTTAGCAACTCATTCCAGTATTTAACCATCCTTTTAGTAAAATTCTTCCTGGTGTCCAACCTGGACCTCCTGTGGCTCAGTAAAACCTCCCCTGGTGCAGCAATTAGAAGTAATGAACTTATTTGTCTGATGAGCTTTCATTGTGTCTTGTTGGATGTGTTTTTTTTTTAATGAGTTTATAGGCTGAGAAGTTTAAGTAGGTATTTAAGTACCAGTTCGTAGCCACACTGTACTGTTTTTTTCAGAACATAATAAGTTGACAGTATCTTCAAAGTTTCTAGCTGAAAACATTTTCAGATTGTCAGCTTTAAGCACATTGTAGTCCAGGTTCAATTTCATAGATAATTTATCTTGATATTTTAAATCTAAATCTAGTTCCTCAAAGCTCTTATATTGTAGTATGTTTTTAGCTTTTTTTTTTTTGCTTGTTTCTATCTTAAAGTCAAAATTTGCCTTCTTTGCCTGGTACAATTTTTTGCAGCACAATACATAGTATTATTGGACAATTTAAAAAGAGATTCATAATTTTAAATGAGCCTGTCATGCACTTCCTCCCCGTTTTAAGATTTGGGTTTCCTTGGTGGGTTTTGTTGTTGTTGCTTGATCATTAATATGAGTGATTGCTTAGACTGCTCAAATTATAGTTCATTAATAGTTCATGTGATGTCAATGTCTTGCATAGTAATGTCACAATCCAGGTTTAAATTCTGGATGGATGTCAATGAAAGCTGGTACACGATTCAGCCTATGTGTTGGACTGCATGCTGTCGGTGTAATTGAAGCAGTGTAATAGTTTTATGTATGATTATTCTGCTTGAGTATGTGTATTCATAAATAATGTATTTTAACACTTGTTTGGATCAGAGAAGTTTACCTCACAGATATGAGACTGAAAGCCCCCAAATTGTATTCAAATGAAGTTAGATGTTTGTAATTTGAAAACTTTAACTAAAACATAAATTTCATAAATTTCTGCAGTTTCCTGGTGTTACTTAGTGGAGCTTTGAACAAGTTAAGGCAAGGAAATAACGTTGAAGAGAAATATTTTTTAGGAAACTAGTAGCTGGATATTCCATCATTCTTCAACTACGTTTGAAATTTTCATTTCTGTGGCAACTTTTAGAGTAACTTATTGATGTAGTTCAATGTACTTTGTGGTGCGTATGTTGCATTTAGTAATAGTGATTTGGTATAATTTGGTATACATTACAAACTGTAAGGTATATTACAGCTGTAATGTGATATATATTACAAACATATTCAGTTAAAATGCAGTTCCACTGTTCAGGCTTATTTATTTCTTCACAATAACCTGGAAGTGTTATTGAAGAAAGCCGCTTAAATTCTGGCCTGAGGCAGTATGTGTTATCACCAGTACACCAGGTATTGTGTAAATCAGAATGCCAGTTACACAATCAGAACTGTGTAAATGCAAATGGGTATGAACTGCACCAAACACTTGTTACTGCTTGTGTGGCTGATTGTGCTCATCTGCTCATCGCTGAGAACAAGGATCTCTAGGAAGATGGTGTATTTTAAAGAAATGTGAATGATGTTCCTAGAAAATAGCATTCTGCTTTCTCCTCACTTAGGAGGGAGAATTGCTAACTGTGACATATGTTTGCATGTGTCTGTACAACATTGAAGAGTGTCCCTTATATCATAAATTAGTGTTTAGTACAACTAATGCTGACTTATCTGCCACTCTTACAGGAATTCCTTATAAACAGCTGACTGTAGGTGTCCCCAAGGAGAT
Source organism: Toxostoma redivivum (assembly GCA_013397375.1). Classification (NCBI taxonomy): domain Eukaryota; kingdom Metazoa; phylum Chordata; class Aves; order Passeriformes; family Mimidae; genus Toxostoma; species Toxostoma redivivum. Next base: position 35,455 of record VXBI01002228.1, on the reverse strand, counting down.
ATTTGAGAATGAGAAGAGAGTGGCTCTGTCACCAGCTGGAGTTCAAGCCTTGGTTAAGCAAGGCTTCAATGTTGTGGTGGAATCTGGTGCTGGAGAAGCTTCCAAATTTTCTGATGACCATTACAGAGAAGTTGGAGCAAAGATCCAGGGAACCAAGGAAGTCCTGGCTTCTGATTTGATTGTGAAAGTAATTGCTTTATTAGTATATTACATTGTTTTTGGAGAAATGTATAGGTAATTTTTCTCTGATAATCTGTGGAAAGTTCAGTAAATAAGGTCCTTTAAATTAATGTTTTTTCATTTTGAGTTCTAATTTAAGTTTTTTATTTTTTTAATAGCTCAGGTGTGCACCTACACGAAAAAAAACAGTAAATGACAGTGTTGAAAAAAAATGTGGATAATTTCTTAGCAAGTTTTTAACTACATAAGAATTGCGTTTTCTAGAATGATGTAGACTAGTTCTGGACTCTAATCAGATGAGATCCCTGCTCTAAGAAATCTTTTATCCAAAATTGGTAACATATAACTCTAGTTACTCTTTTAATAGAGTGGTTTGGAATTTTGAAAATATGATTCTGTAACTTCTCTGAATTCCACAGCAATAGTGTGTTTAAAAATTTGAGAAAACAGCTAAAAGCAATCTTACTTGAGAGGTCTTAGGTTGTGCAGAGTCTTAAAGGAAAAAAAAAAAATTGAAAAATATCTTTACCTTATTGAGGCTTCCTTCAGCTGCTCTATTTAAAATTATCCTACCAGCATTGAACATAGGAGTTCTGTGAGCTGCTTTGTGAACAACACTTTTATGTAGGCCTTTCTTTGGAGAAAAGTGAGAAACTCAGAAGTGAATATAGATGAAGATCAGTGTCTGCTGGACATCTGGCATGAAATGCCCTGTATGTAGTCATGCTCTGCAACTTAATGTTTCTTACCCTGTAGATCTTAATTGTCATATCTGTTCAGTAATCATTTTGCTTAAAAATGGTGGATTTGAGGGTGGCTGTTATAAATGCAAGAGACTGCAAGTTAGAAGTCATCAGATCTTTCTGAAGGTGTGTGCTGACAATTTTTGCCCTGTCACTAATCCACCTGCAGTCGGTTCCATAATAGGGACTGCAGCTGAGAAGTTAGTTCAGTTGTGTAAATAGCCTTTGATATACTTTCTTCCTTTTGTACTTTTTGGATGGGAATGGACAGACTGCAGCCTGGGAGAAAGGAAGTGGAATGTATTCTGATTTCTTTCCTCTGATTAACTTAGAAACTTCTGTCTTTTGTCAGGTGAGAGCTCCTACATATAACTCATCTCTAGGTGTACATGAGGCAGATCTTTTCAAGACAGCAGCGACCCTGATTAGCTTTATCTACCCAGCACAAAATCCAGACCTCCTGAAAAAACTTGCAGAAAAAAAAGCTACTGTCTTGGCTATGGATCAGGTTCCACGGGTCACCATTGCTCAGGGATATGATGCGCTTAGCTCCATGGCTAACATTGCTGGGTATGGTTTTTTTTTTTTCTTTTTTCAGCTTCAATAAGTATAGCTGGTTTAAAATCATGTGCTTTGATATTAGGTATATCTGAAATGATTCTATGTCTCTATTTTCATGCAGAGCTGTTTCAAGCAAGGTGATGTTAAAGTTTGTTATGGTTAGCTTTACAGCAGATCAAATCAATGTTTTTAAAATAAACAAAACTGAACACAATCCTTGTAATTCCTTGACTGTTTTGTCTAGTACTTTTTTGCTCTGAATTAGGTTATCTTGAACACAGATTGTCTGTCATGGGGATCTGGTGTTGTTATGAGCTAACTAACCCAAACAGCACTCAGTGTGAATGCAATTGCCCTGGCAGTTACAAACAAAAGATCAAATATTATCAGACCATATCCATGCTTTGCAACTAGCATTTTAGGTATTGCAGTGAATTAAAATGTTGTACAATATTCCTTTCATTGGCTTCTTTTATTTTTTTTAAAGTTTTTATTTTATAGACTTTTTACTTAGATGTTGTCTGAGGCATAATAAACCATTGCAAAGGCTGCCAGATTTTGTGCACACAAAGAGTGTACATCCATCCTCGTTAGCTTATTCTCCATGCTTTAGTTTGGTGTAATTTTACTAAAATGCAGAAATTCATAATGTATTTGAAGGTATAAAACATACAAGGTGTATTCCAAATTTGAGCTAATTTTATGGCATACATGTATAACCCTCTGCTAGAGATAGGAAAAAGAGTAGAATGGGACTGTTAAACCACAACACTGTTAGTAAAAAGCCTCAGATTACAGCCTTGGAAAGTAATTTTAAGGACCACAGAGTTAACTTTTGGCAAGTTAGGCTTTTATTTTTCAGGTAAAATTTTATTTGTGAGAGTGAATAGTTGTAGACATCCAGTATGCTGCAGTCCAAAAATTATGTCTGAAAATGCATTCCATGAGTTAAAAAAAAACAATAAAAAAATTAGAAGTAAGAAATATAAATAAAGACTTTTAAGCTTGTGTTCAATGGTAAAATACTAAGCTTGCTTTATCCTATACATGCTCTGGTCAAATGTTCATCTTTTAGATTGATGTAGTGAATGGAGTTTTACTGAATCTGAGAAAATACTGATATGTGTTCATCCTTGATTGACAGTTACAAGGCTGTGGTCCTGGCAGCAAATCACTTCGGTCGGTTTTTCACGGGTCAAATCACAGCTGCTGGTAAAGTTCCTCCAGCAAAGGTATGTGCAATTAAACACATACTGTGGCAAAAGAATATGTGAATTTCTCAGCAGAGGTAGCTGTTGCTGAAACTATGTTAAAAGACTTTTTCTGCCTTTGAGCTGTTTCTAGAGCCTTTAGAAATCATCGTAATTATTCTCATGCCCCTTTTTGTTAACATCTGTTCTGGTTTTGTTTTGAGAATAATAGAATAATTAGAGTTTTATTTAAGTTTGCTTAGTTTTAAACATCAGATTAGCTATATGGGGTTGGATTTATTTTTTTCAAAATAGGAGAAGGTAAGGAAGCAGTTAAGAAAATTCAGAGAGATTGGTATTTTTGGTGCATTGAGGAGTGCAATGGAAAGGTTTACTTGAGTGGAATTACAGGTGGATTGGATTGAAGAGAAAAGGAATAGAATTAGGGAAGGAAAAAAGGAAGATAAATCAAGGAGAAAACCTGTGTTTATTTAGATAAACTATTCGCTACAGAGGAGTTGGTTCTTAGATATGTGTAATTAGGAGTTACAGCTTTTAAACAGTTGGATGTATGGGGCAACTCTGCCAAAGTAAATTTGGTTTTATCCTAAGTTATCTTGTTTAAACAACAGGTTAATGAGATTTATGAGATTTTTTTCTAGGTACTGATCATTGGAGGAGGGGTTGCTGGCCTGGCTTCTGCAGGAGCAGCAAAATCAATGGGTGCAGTGGTTCGTGGATTTGATACTAGGTAAGGGTGTGAAAATTGTAATATCAATCTGAAATTACTTTAAGATTAAGTTAGTTGTGGCTGAATTACAGTGAAATAATTTGCCATCATTAGTCTTTCATTTTTTATTAATTTTAAAATCTGTCTAAAACTTCAATTTTCATTTTAATTCCCTTCTTAAGCACTCTAGATACTTTTATCTTGAGATGCAAGAACATTTCAATTCTCTGCATGTTGTGACTGTTCACCTAACACTGAAATTTAGTCTCACTATTTAATGTGATGCCATATAATGCAAAGTAAATTACAGAATATTAACAAGCCACAGTTCCAAACATCCGACCCCTGGCAATTTTCCCTGTGAAAATAAGATTTACTAGTACTTTCCATTTCACAGTTTAAAGACAAGGTCACAGGTTCTGTGCTTATTTCCCATTTTAGGCATTTTTAGTTTGGGTTATAGTTTTACCAAGTCATGACAACAGAAATGCATGAGGACAGTTAACCAGCAAAGCCTCAGCTTTGAGGCTTTTCTTCGATCAACTCTGCTGATTATTCAGGAAACCATAGGCTGCCTTCATTCCTTATTCAAGACTGTCTGGAACCTAAATTTATCAATGTAATTATTTTTTGCAGTGAATACAGAAAGCTGAGGACTTTCATTATGGGCTCCTTAATACTAGAATAAGTTTTACATCTCTTGTCTGAAGATTGCTACTAAAACCACTGATAAAGTAATGATGTATTTTTAAAGTAGAGATTTTTTTCTCTCACCTACAATTTTCTTTTTCTAGAGCTGCAGCCCTGGAACAGTTCAAGTCTCTTGGTGCTGAGCCTTTGGAAGTAGACTTAAAGGAATCTGGAGAGGGACAAGGTGGTTATGCTAAAGAAATGTCCAAAGAATTTATTGAAGCTGAAATGAAACTCTTTGCCAAACAGTGCCAAGATGTTGACATTATCATTACTACAGCACTTATTCCAGGTATATTTTATGTTAAAAATGCTAATTTTCTTTTTTCTAAGTAAGTTCTCATATTTTGAAATTGCATCTGCGTGAAAACAGAGGAGTTAGTGAATTATGTCTGTGTGAGCATGTACCTTTACACTTCTGTGATAAAGGCCTGGTTTTAAAGTGTGTCCTTTTTTTTAAACAACTTTTGTTTTCATAGACTATTCAGTATGACTCAAATGCCATCATGTTTTTCTTACTGAAAAATGAGTAGATAAAGTAAGAATATGTAAGTCTCTTGAATGTCTATTGTATTACTGATACTTCTGGTATACAACTTGTGCAGTGTCTTATTGAAATCCTTTATAATTGAAACATAGTTAGGTAGAGCTTAGATTTTAGTGCTTCATGTAGCACAATGTCTGTATTTTAATAACTTACAACGTGATGGTTTTTCTTTGTCTTTGTTATGACTGGAATTGTAAGATTGGATGTTAAGACTGTTGGTTTGCTGGCAGAATTGGACTTATCTTTGGTAGACTACCATGCATAATTTTTTTGTATTCTTTTGGAACAGGATGGTCTAGCACCTCTTCTGTCTTCATAATAAAAAAGCCTTCATGATTTTTTTTTATCCTAAGTACTGATTACTTGAAAATTTTGCTTACAAAGTTAAAGCTTATATATAAAGAGGAGAAGTCATCTCCTAAGCTCAACAGATAGAAAGGTGTGTTTAACTTGTTATGCCTTGTTTTGTCAGGCAAAAAAGCTCCAATCTTGTTTAAGAAAGATATGATTGAATCAATGAAGGAAGGTTCAGTTGTTGTGGATTTAGCTGCAGAAGCAGGGGGAAATATTGAGACTACAAAGCCTGGAGAAATGTATGTTCATAAGGTGAGCATTTTAATCTGCAATTAATTCTCAGTTTACCTGAACTTCCACAGTGTTTTGTAAACTGTATGCTGAAAATGATCAGCTGAATTTTCAACAGTCTTTTAGCTGCTTTAGGCTGAAGTAATCCTTTAGGTTTGCATTTGGACCCTATTTATATACATAAATTTGAATATTTTTAAAGAAACTAACATCTTTGTATAGTGTTAATTTGGTTGTTAATGGATATTACAGAATTCTTGCTACTTAAACTTCACCACACTAGTCTAGTGGTTGTCTCTTCTGATTTGAAGGTGGGATTTGATATCTATTTCTTGGTCTATCTAAAAAACACAGCAGTATCAATGTTCTTTGACTGGCTTATCACCTCCCATGACTGGAGGTTAACATTCCTGTCATAGGTAAAGCTAACCAGATTCAGACTCTCAGTGTTTACTTCAGTACAAAGTCTCTGGCTTACTCAGTACAGAAACGAGTAAGTACTCATTTCAGCTTCAGGAGAGTGCTGGCTTTGCTTGTCTTTATATTCAGCAACATGAGTGTATCTCCCATAGAGTATCCAAAGCACTTGAAACCCAAAGTAGATGTAGCATAAATCAGTTGATTAAAGCAAGCAGTTTTGGTCTGGACTGAACTACTTTGGTTTGCTCCAGTGTTTGTTTGCTCAGTTGAGAACTTGTCTTTCTGCTTTTTGGGTTTTGTTTTTGGTACTTATGGGAAGTCTGCTAAAAATTGCAGAAATCTGGGTGATGAGATTTATAGCAGCAGATTTCTTAGGCTGTAATTTGGTAATGGATAGGATATAATACCTTCATTTGGGAAGCCTGTAGGACATTGCTGGCATGATTATCGTTGACTTAAGCAGAATTCTGTTTATATATATCAAAGAGTCACATGTTGCATTTGCCTTTGTGGCTTTCTAGGGCTTTTGATGTCATTGCTTAAAACCTGAAACTAGAGAATGTAGAAGAGAAGTAAGCAGATACTTGCATGAAGAGTTTATATGGAACACTTTTAGTCAGAAGAGTATTACCCCTGGATTTAGTGTACTGGCTCTGTGCTATGGAAAATAGCAGCAGTGCAGAACTATTAGGATTGTGCCAGAGCATTGCATTAGGAAGGCAGAATTCTGGAAGCATGCATGGATCTTAGCTATAAGTTGTGGGAGCAGCATTTTAACACAAGCTTGCTTTTGAACACCTAAGCGTGTATGCCAGCCTCAGCTTCCCATTCCTTCCTAAAGCCTGATATCCTTTAGTTGTCATTAGTTCTTTAAGCAGTGAGGATATATTATGTTACATTTTTATATACATATGAACTCAGATGTATTGCTTGCACGGCTCTGAGGAAGCTCCCTTCACTCCACTGACATAGAGAAACTTGTCTCCAGTTCTTGCCTTGCAGAAAAACAGAGAAGATGCCAAGCATTAGGTAGATTAATCTGTTACCTGATTGCTTAAAGAAGTTAGGTTCTGAGAGAACGTAGGATTTGGAGAAGACAAGCTCTTGCACCAATATGTCTTCCTCTCTGTGAAGTATCGTTGCTAATAGCTTTTAAGGTGTTGGATTTGATCATGTTGGATTCTGTAGCTATTGTGAGTAATTTGTCCCTGACGCAGTAGTGTCAGAGCTGCAGGTAGCCGATTTAGTTGGGGTTATAAACAGAGATAAGTGAAACAGTTTGGATATGTATTTCCAGAAGGGTATACTGGAAGAGATGATGCTTTTTCAGAGATTGTACAAATCCTTATTATTTTACTTGGATTTTTTTTTTCAGGGTGTTACACACATTGGGTATACAGATCTGCCTAGCAGAATGGCTACTCAGGCCAGTACTCTGTATTCTAATAATATTATCAAACTTCTAAAGGCAATTAGTCCTGACAAAGAGAACTTCTACTTTGATCCAAAAGATGACTTTGACTATGGGACTCTGGATCATGTTATTAGAGGAACTGTAGTAATGAAGGTAAGCCAGTAAATACTCTCTTCTTAATTTGCGAGTACAGACCTAAAATTTATCATTTCTGTCTCTTCAAAATATATTCAGAGATACTGCATGCCAACAGATTTCAGAGGTGGCTTGATGGAGCGTTGTGTGTTTATTCAGCTGAAAATTCCTCTGTCTCTTTTTAGTCTTGTCTTCTTGTCAAGGTTAAATCTAATGTGTTTACTAATGAAAAATAGGAAAAAGATAAAGTTTGCATGTTTCATCTGACAAAAACATAGCTACTTAAAACATATTTGAGGCTTTACCAGACCAAAATATTCTTCCTGAAAAACATTCTTTCTTTAAAAAAGTGTTCCTTTTATAGTAAGAGAAAAAAGTGGAAACTAAAATATGCAATAAGTTTTATCAGAAAATAATAAAATAAAAACTCAAGACTTCAGCTGTTTCAGATCACTGAAGTGGTGTGTACAGCTCAGCGCTGATAGTTCCATGGAAGCCTGAAGAATAACAAGAAATGTGGGATATCATTGTTGGTTCCTAGCTGAGGTCTGGAAAGGCTGTGATTACAGTTCACATCTGTAGCAGATTTTGTTATTTCCAACACTTTGTTTTATTTTGGATAGATGTTTTCCAGTTAAGGAACTTTATCTCTTTGCTTTTCTCTTGTTTCTGCTCTGGAGCCTTGTGCTGTATCTTCACCAGTTGCTCTTGGACATTAATATCAAATCTTACCTGAAGAATGAGCAAACCAGTACGATTAACTTGGTCATGCCTTGCAAATTTCTGGTGATGCAGAAAAGGAGCCTGTTCCTGGGCATGGCTGTAGGATGTTAGCACTTGTCTGAATTGCAGGATTAAGAAGAAAATACTTCTCTAAGTACTAAGCATCTGCCATGTTAGGCATAACTGTAAATATCTCTTGACAGGATGGCAAAGTGATTTTCCCAGCACCTCCACCAAATAACATTCCTCAAGGAGCACCAGCAAAGCAGAAGACTGTAGCAGAGCTGGAAGCAGAAAAAGCAGCTACTATTACACCTTTTAGAAAAACCATGACTACTGCATCTGTATACACAGCAGGTAGGCAACTTCCATAGCTGGACAGTCAGTGTAGAGTACTTCTCATTTGTCTTATACTTTTGAATGACCCATCATCTAACTCATTCAGATGAATAACTATTTGGGAGGGCAGTTGATTGGCTGGTGTATTGTGCTGCAAAATCATGGTATTGTTAATAATTGCTTCAGAGTGAAAATAAAATTCTGAATTTTACCTGAAGTATTTGACATTTCAACAAGTGCTGATTCATTGTCTTTGCATATATGTGTGTTTGGCTCTACTTAAATATTAGTCAAATGCTTAAAATTCTGAAGGATTCTGTTGGGGACTGTACCCATACTTTTCAGCAGAATCAGTTCAATGTCTGCTTTCTTCAGATTTTACTGTATTGTGTGAGAATTAAATGACCGCAATCTACTGAAGTATTGGAAACAGGACATTTGCTTTGACAAATAAATATTGGCTCTTCATTTCATTTTTTACTCTCACTACATCAGAACTTCTGCATGAAGTAATTAATGAATTCAGTAGTCTTAATTTTAATCCCTGTTCTTTATAAATATGCTTTGATACATCCAAGTAATATCTCAACATAATTGTGACTTCTACATTTTTTCTATAGAACAGGAGAGTGACAGCATAACAAATGTTTGTGGATTATATTTAAGGCTTTATTTTCTGTTACAAAAAAACCACTAGCACTAAAAGAACTTTGTGTATTTGACAAAATTATCTCCCTAATTTTAAAACCAGTCCATGAAGAGAACTCCACTTTGCTTTTGTGTCAATGCTAAGCTATAAACTGTTGTATAGAGTTTAAATGTAAGAACTAATTGAAAAGTTACAGTTTTCCTCTGCTTTCCTTCTAGGTTTAGCTGGTATGTTAGGGCTGGGTATTGTAGCACCTAATGCTGCTTTCACACAAATGGTGACGACGTTTGGCCTCTCTGGAATAGTGGGGTACCACACAGTGTGGGGTGTGACCCCTGCTCTGCACTCCCCACTCATGTCTGTGACTAATGCTATCTCAGGTAAGTAGCTGTCACATAGCTGCTTGTTTTCTACTTGAACTAGGCACAACTCCTTTTGCCTGAATTAGTACTGTGCATATTGAAGTTTACTTTCATAAATAGTAAGGATACCTGAAACATTGTATTTCTGAGAGTATGATTTTTCAAAAGGAAGGCAAATTTGATGCTGTATCCTTTTAATTTTCAAAAGTAATTCTTTACACTTGACCTATTTGCTTCAAAGTTTGTTTTACTTGGAGTGCTGCAATCTTCTTTCACAGACTGCATCTTTCCTCCCATCTCTCCAAAAGATTGCCCTGAAAATAATTTATCTTTCCTATTCTTTACATTCTTTTATTCATCTCCTCAAACTATGTCTTTTGAGAGAGGGGGTAAAAAAAGAAAATGAATCCTAAACTACCCATAAGATTCATAATTCTTGTAAATAAGATTTTATGTATCTGTGTTTGTCTATGTGTGGCAGGTCAGAAGTGATCTACTTAGGTTGTTAAAAACGAAGTTTCTTTAATCGAACAAGTACTTGGCTAACTCTGTGCTTAAGGCACTGTTCTTCAAAACTACGTTCATATTCAATTTTTTTTTCTTTTGAAACATGTTTGTTTTCCTGAAAAAGACTGTGGTAGTCTTTCTTTAACCATTATTGTGTGAAGTAGGGGTCAAAATTTGAGTTGACTGGTACTGTCCAACAGTTGAAAGGAAACTCCCTAGAGATGTAGAGCTTTTTAACGTTACACAGTAATGCTTTTTTTCTCTTTTAAATAGGTCTGACTGCAGTTGGTGGGCTAGTTCTGATGGGAGGACACTATTTCCCTGAAAACATTTCCCAAAGCCTAGCAGTGCTTTCAGCTTTTATATCTTCAGTCAATATTGCAGGTATGAATGCTAAGTTTTCTCCCAAGGAAAAAATCAAGTACTAGAGTAATTTTAAAATTCTTTTAGCTCTTTAATAGTATAATTCCAGAAATACTAGAGAAATTCTACTCAGAAATACAGATTCTGAGAATAGAATCTGAGAGAATTTATCAATAAAAGCCCATAACCCCTCCAATTTTCACAGTGGTTATTGCAGGTATTTTGCATACCCTGTGGAGTAACCTTTTCTAGGAAATATTTAAATGTGCATTTTTCTTTCACAGTATCCTTTGGGTGATGAGTATATATGATATATTTTCCTGTATAACCCAGGAGGGTAGTTGTAGAGGATTTGTACTTGTATTAATTTTCCTACTTGAAATATACACTAGTGGCATAGAACAAAACTCTATTTCCTTGAGTTTCAGAAGTCCCAGCTTCAATAATAAAAAGGACAAGAAAGAGAGCAGTGTGACTTAGAAATACTGCTTTTTCTAGAATAGGTAGGGAAAAGAATACAGTCATAAACTAAGCTATATCCTATAGTCAGTGTAGAGTATGGAGCCAGAGCAAGTCCTCCTTTTCTTCTGAATTTGTTCCAAAGGCTAAAAGAGACAGCAAGCTGTAACCCTAATTATATGTTTGTTTCCTGGTGGTTTTCTAGTAAGAAATTGCTGAATTGTGTGGTAATGTGGTATTATTAAGTATTTCCCTTATAACTGGTATGTACTTGATTTCAGATTTAACTTTTTTAAGTTTGCTCCTTTACTTTGTCCAGGTGGCTTTTTAGTTACACAGAGAATGCTGGATATGTTCAAACGTCCCACAGACCCTCCTGAGTACAACTACTTGTACCTGCTCCCTGGTGGTGTGTTTGTAGGAGGCTATGCAGCTGCTCTCAGCAGTGGCTATAACATTGAACAAGTAAGAAGATAACTTTATGGCTTTTAGCCCAGTGCTTAGTGTTATGTTTCTTCATACCAGTTCTGTTGAGGAGTAAATAACAAATAATCCAAGGTCTTTCCATCAGCTGCATGTTCCCACAAGGCCAATCTGAAGCTGATTAACTGTAAGCTTGCAGTCACACAGCTAACATACTTTAAAAGCTCTTTTATTGTTTGGTTTTATGTTAATGTAGCAGGTGCTTTATATTTATTAGACTGTTTTCCTAAATTACAGTCTAAATAATTCAGTAACTACAGAAATCAGTCTTTGTTTTACATGTTTCTGAGAGTTCAACTTGGCTTGACAGTTAAAAAAGGATGGGATCAGTTTTCAGCACTGAGGGATATATAGCGATTTTACCTATAGCACCTTTTATGGTAAACTTTTGTTTGCATTTGTTTTAACAGTAAGAAAAATCAGTATGTATTGCCTTGTGCATTTGCAAAAAGTGAATCCAAACTACTGTTACGGCAGGGGCTTGTAGTGTATTTGTTGTTTTCCAGTTATCTGGACATACATAGCTCAGTTCACGTAAGTTTGTTTATACTTTTTGCAAACAGTTACAGAATGCCACAGAATCATTAATGTAGGAAATGACCTTTAAGATCATCAAGTCCAGCTGTCAGCCTTGCACCACCACCATGGTCACCACTAGACCATGTCCTCAAGTACCTCATCCACAAGTTTTTTTGAACACTTCCAGGGATGGACTCTGCCACTTTCCAGGGCAGCCTGTTCCAAAGTTCAGCCATGCTTTCCATGAAAATAGAAGTCTTAATATCTAATATACCCTTCAGCATGAGCAACTTGAAGCCATTTCCTCTTGACCTGTCACTTGTTATCTGGGAAATGAGACCAATTCCCAAGTGGCTGCAACCTCCTTTCGAGGAGTTGTAGAGAGTAATAAAGTCTCCACTGAGCTTCCTTTTCTCCAGATTGAACACCCCGAACTCCTTCCTCCCAACCTGTGCTCCAGACGCTTCACCAGCTCTGTTGCCCTTCTCTGGATTTGCTCCAGTGTCTTTATTGGAGTGAAGGGTCCAAAACTGGACATAGGATTGAGGGTGTGGCCTCTCCAGTGCTGACTACAGGGGAATGATCACAGTTTTACTCCTTCAGACCACACTATTTCTGGTCGTTCAGACTATCTAAATTAATTCTTAGTCCAAATTTGGCACAAATTCTGAAACTATTCCTGTAATGAACAGGACCATATAGCTCTGGGTTTGTGCTAAAGAAAAGGTTGCTTCTAAACTGACGAGGAAAATTGGTTTGGCTCTAGTTAATATTCATTCTGCAGACAAAAAAAGGTCATCAAGTGAGGGAGAAGCTTTGTAGATATCACATTTTAATAGGCCAAAAACACATCCTGTATGACAGCTTCTCAACTTCAATTAAGAACTGTGAATTAAACAGACTGGAGAAATCAGCCCTTTTATGTAATAATCAGAGATGTTTTTATAGCAATGCAATTTTTCACTACTTCATACTGATGGTTTTCTTATTTTAAAGGTGATGTATCTGGGCTCAGGACTGTGCTGTGTTGGTGCTCTGGCTGGTTTGTCTACCCAAGGAACAGCTCGTCTTGGAAATGCTTTGGGTATGATTGGTGTTGCAGGAGGTTTAGCCGCAACTCTTGGAAGCCTTCATCCCTCGCCGGAACTGTTGGCACAGATGTCAGGTGCAATGGCACTTGGTGGGACCATAGGTATGTGTATGATGAACTAACAATCTATGTTCCATGAATGCATATGTGCAACCTACATATACATAAAATACTGTATAGCTTGCAGGTGAATTGACCAACCGACATTTGCGGCTTGTGAAATTATATTTCAAATGTGTGAAAAAAATATCATAACTATCAGGGTTTTTATTAATGCTTCAGAATGTGATAAAGACTGTTGGAAAAGTGGGAGCACATCATCTCTGATAGGGAAAATTTTGTGTCCAAAGGTAAATTATCTTCTCCAACTTCATACTTCTGTTCAACTCCTGACTGAATACTACCGAATTCCCTCTTTCACACTGTGCCTTTGTCACAGAAAACAGTGAATTTCTCAATATTTAGTGATGCTTCTTAGCACTTGATATGCTTTAATATTTCTATTTTTCATTATGTTCCCCTTGCACAAAATACACATGTGCAGCTCTCAGTTCAATGCCATAGCAATTTCTAGTTGGAGCAGGCTTGTGTGTGTGTGTAATCATTGCACACTGAACCATCCTGTACTAATTTCTACCTGAACAGGTGGGTGGTGTTTTCTAAGATTTTCTTTCTGTCTTCAACTCCCAATAGGTCTGACAATCGCTAAACGCATCCAGATTACAGATCTGCCTCAGCTAGTGGCTGCTTTCCACAGTTTGGTTGGTTTGGCTGCTGTGCTCACCTGCGTAGCAGAGTACATGATTGAATATCCTCACTTTGCCACCGATCCTGCTGCAAACCTCACCAAGATTGTGGCATATCTTGGTACCTACATTGGTGGAGTGACTTTTAGTGGCTCTCTTGTTGCATACGGAAAACTGCAAGGTGAGACCTTCTAGTCAGAATTAAATATTTGGTGAAGGGTTTTTTCTCCCCCCAGGATTTAGCTCTACTTTTAGACTGCTGTGTAATTGGAAGAAATCATTGTATTTTGCACCAGGTTAAAGTTTATATGTTTAATTTTTATGAGTGTACTTTTTTGTTTCTAATTCTATTAAGTTTGTGTACAGCTTTAGTTATGGAAGGTTGTCTTCAGTGCTTGGGCATATTACTACTATTCATCTTGTTTAGAAATAAATGTTGCTTTGGTATTAAGACACTACCTGATGCTTCTTCTCAAAATAATTTTATTGATCTTTTATGATTACAACTTTGTGTTTCTGAACAGACATTTTAATTGAAACTCTCATGTTGCTGGATTCAGTGAGCACTAGTAATACTAGGATTCTGTTCTTAATACTGCAAATTTAATTAAGGTAGACAGCTTGCAGTATTGAGGCTGCCTCATTTTAAACCATTCAGTTCACTGTCTAACTACTGCACAAACTCCATGCTCCATGCCTCTTGCAGTTTTAGCAAATATGTTTTCTAAGTTAAACACTCACTAATTCCTGATTCTTATGCATGTGAAGGTTTCTTTATTGAATTTATTTTTGGTTTTGTAAGCACACAGCTCTTGAGAAGCTGAGGTAATACTTGTACTAAGAATTTCAGGCTAAGAGCTTCCTATTACTAATCCTGTTGTTAACTTTGCAATAGTTCCTTTGGGAAACATCTGTTTGCTTTCTTCAGTGTTTGTGAGACCAGCCATTGAAGGAGGAAATATGACAAGGATGGAAAGCTGTCTTCTCTAATAATCTTTTGAAGGATTTGTCAGTAGTATGTATTTCTCATGTATCTCTGCTAAGTAGATATTCATTTATTTCTTCTTGGTTATATTTTCTCTCTCCATTGTACCCCCTCAGTGATTTGTGCGCATGTCCCTGGTGAACTTCGCTGCCTGTTTGAGCCTGCTCTCCTATTTCTGTTTACTTTTTTCTCCCTTGCATTTTTATATCATGATGATTTGAACTATGAAGCTTGTCTATACCAGTGAACTACTGATCTGATGGTATGGAAAAGGGTAGTAAGTCACACAGTTTGACTCCCCTGCCTGAGACCATCAATTTGTTCTTTCCCTTGAATTCAGCTAAATTTAAATGAGACACTGTTATTTATGATGTAAGTAATTATGGGGAACTTGTATTGTTTGTCAAGTGGTTTGGAAAAAAAGAAACCCTAGTCTAGAATAAATGTGACTGTCTTTTTAAAGAGAGTCACACAAATACTGAACCCCCTTTTCCCCTCAAGTTCTGCAAGTGTGGGAAGCTGTGGGAGTTCTGTGTGATTGAGGGTAGTTGTGAAATTAATGCATTTGAAAACAGGAGTGTTTTGTACTTGGTGTTATCTGTGTAGTCATATTTTTCTAAGCACACAGTTTTTTGAGAGACTGAGATAATCCTTGTATAGAAGTTCCAGCTAAAAGCTTCCTTCTACTATGTGTCATATCCAATATACAAAGACCTAGAGACAAAGTGGAAGGACTGCGTTGAAGGAAAAATAGAAAGGCTTTCCAAAGGAAAAGAGATTTTTCTGACTATTCTGGAGCACTTCAATGAAATTAGGAAGTAAACAGAGTTTGAACAAGAGTATTTGAGAATCTAGAGGAAGTTTGAATGTCTTGCAATTCTGAGTCAGCAGAAGATCTCAGCTCCAACTAACTTGTTTTATCTTCTGCACCTCCCTTTTTCTCTTTTTAAACTTTCCTTTTGTTGAGTTATTCAGTCTTCTCTGAAGGTAAGAAACAGGCTTCCCTGAATGTTCATGTTCATGTCTGAAAATGCATTTGATTGCAGGTGTCCTGAATTCTGCACCTCTGCTCTTGCCTGGTCGACATGCATTGAATGCAGGATTGCTGGCTGCCAGCATTGGTGGGATGGTTCCCTACATGATTGATCCTTCTTATGCCACAGGAATTACTTGCCTTGGTTCTGTGTCAGCACTCTCAGCCATAATGGTAAGCTGAGGAATTGTAGAAAGTGAAACATGTTACACAAGGAATTTATTCACCAGTTTTGCAAGTTTCTTCTTTATGGATTATATTTTACCATCCTGAGTCACAGTGGGCATGGAGCCTGCCTGTGTGGTACCTTGCATTGGCAAGTAGTGACAGACTTTTCTAGATCTAGCTGTAAACCAGAACTGTTCCAGAGAACTGGAATGCATTTTTATAATTACACTTTGCAGCTCTTCATTAATGAAGCTTTTTATATGACAAAGTGATACTTGAGAAGTGATACTTGAGAAGTGGTACTTGAGAAGTACTTTTTGGAAAGTTAATCCTAAAACACTTAAAAGAGCTGTGGATCTACAGATTATTATGATAACTTCTTAATAAAACTTTAATGTGTAATTTCCCCCACTCACTTATACCAGTGTACACCAGTGTTACAAAATTTACCTTGAATATTGCCATTCTGTAAACTGAGTCTTGCAAAGACTGTTCAATATGAATACCTTAATGATATGAACAGTTCCATGGAGCTGGTAGGATAATTTTGCAAGTAAAAAAATATGTGACTGAGCAGAGCATGATTATGGTGGGGCACCTTTCTGTCCTCTCTGAAAAGGCAGATTTGGTAGGTCCAATCCTCAGGCCACAGCCTGAATACCTACACTGAAAATACCTGAATAGGTTCTAAGTAACTTGATAGTTGCCTAGAAAGATTGTGGATACCCCATTCCTGGAAGTGTCTAAGACCAGGTTGGACGGGGCCTTGAGCAACATGATTTGGTGGGTAACATCCCTGCCGAAGGCAGGGCAGTTGGAACTGACTGATCTTTAAGGTCCCTTCCAACACAAACCATTCTATGATTCTATATTTATTTTTCAGTGCTGAGTGTCTTCCCTAGGTTTCTCCTTAGTCATTGCTGACACTGAAGTATTTTCTTTCCTTCTCCAGGGTGTCACTTTAACAGCAGCTATTGGAGGTGCTGACATGCCTGTAGTTATTACTGTCCTGAACAGTTACTCTGGATGGGCTTTATGTGCTGAGGGCTTTCTCCTGAACAACAACTTGCTGACCATTGTTGGTGCACTCATTGGCTCCTCTGGGGCCATCCTCTCTTACATCATGTGTGTGGTAAGAAGTCAACAGAAACTGTGCTTGCTTGCTGAGTAATGAAAAAACTTTTTAACCCATGTTTTTTAGGAAGGTAAACCCTTGGATCTCAAACTGTTAGATGTTTACAGACTAGAAAATTCTTGATTGAAACTATTGGAATAGATGTCCAATCATTTTTCCTTGGGTTGGTGAGAGACATATCTCAAAACCGAGGAAATCCCTTGCATTGACTTAAAGCTTAAGGGTTTGAATCTGGGCTCAAAGAAATATGATTACTTGTGGTCAGCTATTTATTTTTAGTAATACAGCTTCTGAAATACGGTTAAATTTAAGCTAGATTTAATATGCAGCAGGAGAAGCTTATGCTAGTGTGTTCATTTAAAAAGCTGTTGGTTAGCTAGTGATTTACAGTTTGGTTTTTGGAGTGCAGAAAGGTGTGCCATTTTCTTCAGAGCAGCTCCTTTGGAGTACCACGGGGTGGCAGCAGGCCTGCATGAGTTCAGTACTGATGTGTCTGTGTGTCAGCAAGCTTGAGCTTCAACTCGGTGGGAGAGTTGTACTGCATTATTAGTAATGACCTTCTTTTCTCTGGAACATTTGTATAAAAGTCTTGTATTCAGAGGTGGAGAGGCAATGGCTTAAAGAAAACTGTTTGCAGTGCAACAGCTGCCAGTCTCCTCTTTCTCTGTTGTGTAATTCTGCTTCATTTCTGCCCTTTTGCTCTTGTGTGATCAGTGCCACTGTTCTCCTGTCTGATGTTTTCCTCTGGTCAGCTCTGGTAATCGTCTTTTACTTCATCTCCACTGATAAATAACATTGTTACCATGTTAGGAATGTTCAGTATCATTCTGGAGGAAGAATTTCAAAAAAGCTTAAAAAGGTATTTTTGTGCAACTACATGAAAGTGAGTTGAAATGAACAATTTCAGGTATGAATTTCAAAGAGTCTTGTTTTTTCTTGAACGTTTTCTGTCTCCTTATCAAAAGGAAATCAAATTATGTAGCTCATATGTTTAGTTGTATACATTCAGGAATTTAGTCCATATCAGTGGAAAAATGGTGCTTATGGGTGACACAGGTATAAAAACTGTTCTTTAAGGATCAAATTCTTGTAAACCTTAGGGAAAATGTGAACTGTTTGGTATGTATTTAACAGTAATCTATCTCTACCTTAATTTTTCTTCTACAGTCTCCATCCTTTCTTAATATTGCTCACCTCTCATAGGACTCACAAGAGTTTTGAAATACTTACAGAGTTGGTTGGAGGAACTCAGGTGAATAGAAAGCCTGGGGGAGTAGTTAGCAAAATAGTTAGGAAGTGGCAGAATGACTTTTCTCTATGTTTCTCAGATTACAGGAAATTTAAGTTTTGTGGTAGTGTCTAGAAATCTTGTGCTGCTTTATATAACCTTAGACAACTGAAGTTCAGCAATCAGTAAAATGAGAATTATTTTGCATCATTTCTGCACAATAAGCAGAATAACATGCTCTTAGCCCAGAGTTTTTCTTTTCTGCTTTACTTTCTTAATGGAAATCATTGCTTTTAAAAACATTGTTATAATCAGGGGATTCAGTATCATTGTCTTGAAGCTGCATTTCAGGAGAAGGAAATGCTGAAGAGTTCCAATAAAGTCTGCTTTTGGTGTTTCAACCTGTGCTAATGAAGTAACAGTTTTCCCTTCCCCCTTTTGTAATTTTTTGTATTGTTTTTTGTTTGTTTGTTTGTTTTGTTTTGTTTTTCCCCCCTAATCTTTACTGATTTCTGTCAAAACCAGTATCTTTATTGATACTTACCTAGTACAGGTGAAAAGGTATTTGTGGAAACATCTTAATAGTTGAAGCCTTATTTTTACAACATTTTTCAATTAATTTTTTGTGATGAAACTGTAGCTTAATCATCCAAAGGCAGTCCAGCTAATCTCTTAAAGCTTCAGTTGATAACTGTGTTAAGGACAGAATTTAACTTCAAAAAGCAAAGGCTTCTACTGTTTGCTCATCCTGTGAATTGTGACTCTTCTAAGACACCAACACAATACATCTTCTTCAGAACATTTGATTGTTAGCATGTCCTTGTCCCTCATTCTTTCCCCAGAGGGAATACTTGATGATGGCAATTTCGGTATTAGAATCATTATCGGATGCAGAAGATACTTAAGATTGAAGAGGAACCATTAGCTGGGTTGATGAAACAGAGCAAGAGCAGAGACAAACTGTCGGTCTTACAAATTGTATGCTTGCCATTCATGAGTACTAGCTGTGTAGTTTCTGTGGGCACATGGAAACACTTGCAGTTCTCAGGATTCAGGTGTGAAAGCACTTGCAGTTCTCAGGATTCAGGTATTTGATTTTCCCTGGACTGTGGGCTCTTGACCATTGTTACTTGTCTATACACAGCACAGAGGGCTTTTTGTGAGTTGTTGGGTTATCAGTGAGTGACGAAGCTTGCACTTTATACCTCTGTATTTGCGGTCTGTGGTGGGAAAGAAGGTGGAAGAAGCTACAGAAGAGTTTTCAGACTGTCCCAGCTATGTCGGTTAACCATTGCTTGATAAGGTCTTGACTCTTCTGTGCCTCTCACATTTTCTCTTGGAAGGAAAGTTCTTCTTGGCTCTTTGCAGTGGAGCCAGGCAAGGGTGCTGATTCTCAGATTTCTAATAATATTTTATCGTTTTTTTTTTCCCTTTGACTTGTTATAACTGTTGTCTTTTAGTTTAGATATGTGTAGAAACTGCTCTGCTTCCTGTAAGCTTGGCATGTGCAACATCTGAAGATGGTGTTCTTCTGTCTAGGCTCTCTTACCTGACACAACTGCTATAATGCTGAGATAGATGCCAAAGGCAGTGTGTTCTTAGGGCATGTGAACTACTGTGTGCTGCAGACAGTAAAAGATGTTGATTTCACTGTGGTTTTGTGTGTCCCTTACAGTATCTGAAACAGGAAAAACAAAAGTTCTAACATCATCGTTCTGCTTATTTGCTAGATTATAAATTTCAAACAATGGTACATCTTCTGAGACTATAGTAAAAAACCTGTGGAACTGATTATTTGAAATGCCAATGGAGAATGAACATCTGGAAGCACAATTTTGTGGGGGTGATTCCTCCCACTTATATGTGTATATCTCCAGATCCATTCCTAAATTTTCTCATGGTTTTTCAGCTAGTACAGAAGATGTATGACTCATACATGTAATTAAAGAAGCATTTTATCCTCTTCCCTTCTTGCTTCTAAAGTTTTTTTCCCTGCAGTTACAAGTTTTGCCTATTTCTAGTTATAGACAGATATTGCTTTGGGACTACAGTCACAAGTAGATGTGCCAAAGAAAGCATTTAGCCAATGGCTTTTCCTGGCTATGTGTCTAATGGAGCCAGATTTTTAGGGTGTGTTCTTCTCTTAAACCTTCTAGTTAAAATCTCTTGTTTAGCTTTGGTGGTCAGCCAGTAAGATCATGGCCCCCTTCAGTTCTTTACAATGTGACTGGTTTTGTGTGGCTGATTAGCTGCTTTTGTGTTTCCCTGTCTTGTTTCTGTAGGAGTTTTGCTCCAATACTACCTGTAAGAGCTTTGTGGATTCCATGCTGTCATGGAGCAGTGCTGTGTTTACATGTTGAATTGGATAAAAACTATGGAAAGTATATTTGAAAACTATGTGTATATTTATACCAATATAAAAACATTTTTAGAAACTCTGTCATCAAACATGCATTCTTTCATATTCCTCCCTTTTAAGAACAAAAAGAGACCAATATTTGCTCTTTGCATAATTTTGTTTGTTTTGGAGAAATATTGGTGTTCTCTCACTATGTGTGTAATGTAACGTGTTCGAAGCTGATGTTTGGTGGTTGCTGTGGTAAACTGTTTTAAAGAGCCTGTTTTAAAAGTCTTTTGGTTATAAGAAGGCAAAACCAGCTTATAAAGACTATTATCAGGAAGCCTTTAATATTTTCAGATAACTTTTTCAGAAGTTTTCTTTGTGGACTCTCACGTTTATTTTTGGATTTCATCTTTATATGATCAAAACCCCCCTGTCTTTCAGGCTATGAACCGCTCCCTTGCAAATGTGATTCTTGGGGGCTATGGCACTGCATCAACAGCTGGTGGGAAACCCATGGAAATTACTGGAACTCACACAGAAATCAATGTGGACAGTGCAGTTGAAATGATAAAAGAAGCCAATAGTATTATTATTACTCCAGGTAAGACTCTCTTGACTTATATGGCAAGATGTTCAGAGGATGTAATTTAAAAAAAACAGACCCCAACCAAACAAAAACACAAAACAAACCGAAAAAAATGTAGCCTGAAGTTGCAGCATGGCAGCAGCATATCAAATGTTGACTGAGTCCATGTGATTTGTTTTTGCTCTCTGGTCAGTTATCATTCCTCAGTGCAGAGCTGTGTGCCACTTCATTTTTCTTTGTGTATGCATCTTCAAAATTTGTCCTTTTTATTTGCATTTTAAATTTTTCAGAACAAAGACTTATTTTTTGTAAATTAAGTTTACACCAAAACAGCTGTACATAAAATTAACTGAATTTCCAAGCACAATTACAATACCAGTGGTACCAATATATCTGTCTGTTAAATACTGAAAGACAGGATTTTATTTACACTTCTCATGTACTTGCTCAATTCTGCATTGGTTAAAAAAAAGGCCAAAAACATCCATCCACGATGTACTTAATATAAATACTGTAATTAAAGTATAAAAAAACAACTTGAAAACCAAAACCTGAATTGTCTGAAACGATTATGTTGGCTGTTCATGTCATTCAGTAGCATGTTCTCTGAAAGGAAAACTCAGGTAGGGGACAGTCCAAGACTTCTCCTTCAACTGAATGGCATGACTATCATTTTAAACTCATTTTAGCACAGCAATGTGAAGAATGCTAAAATACAAAGTTATCTTTCATTTTGCTTCAACTTTAATGAGACCATCAGTGAGGTAGGGTTCTAATTTGGGAAGCTACCTTTGTTTCTAATGAAGCTTGCAATCATCTTCAAGGAGTTTGCCTCTTTCTCCTGAGGTCCAACCTTGAGGATACCATTAATAATATATGCTTTTTATTTTGCTTATGGGTATAGTTGCTCTGATAAATTGGCTCAGAGAGACTGAAAAGATTATTTGCTGCTAAAAGCCATCTCCAGCTACTAGATTTGCATTACACAGATTGAAATTCTGTTGAGGATAATAGTTGTGAAGTAACCTGGCAACTGCCCTTTTATCAATTTTTCAAAGTACCTGTCTGAAGCATCCTTTTCTGATAGAGGAAGGAACATGTCTTTTTGTGAAAGTGAGATAAGTGCTTTTGTAGTTTGACTGCCAAATTCCTGCATTATCAGTGCTCAGGAGAACAAAGAGATTAATTACAATGGTCAGGCGGGAATATATGAGAATCTGACGTGTGTTTTTTTATTTCTTTCGTTTATTTTTAATTATGACAGCATCTCTGTGTGGAATGTACACTTATTGTCTGCACTAAAACAAGAAAATAGGTTAAAATTTTGAAATTCTTTCAGGTTATGGCTTGTGTGCAGCAAAAGCTCAGTACCCAATAGCTGATCTGGTAAAGATGTTGAGAGAACAAGGGAAAAATGTCAGGTAAGTGCTTTCCTTGATGAAAAGTATTGAAGGTGGTTTGGTTTGGTTTTTTCATTCCATTAAAATGCCTACAAAGTCTTAGTTTTGGTTTAACATTTTCTTCAGCATTGACAGAGGCAGAGAATAGCGAAGTTAAAGACATCTCTGGAGATTATCTAGTTTATCCAGCCCGCTTTCTCAGACCAGAATCAACTGCAGAAGTTGTCTAGGATCTTGTCCAATTGAACTTTGAATATCTTGTCTCCAGAAATGGAGACTGACAGCCTCTTTGGGTAGTTTCTTATGATATTCAGTCATCCTTAGGGTAAAACCAATTTTTTCTGTGTTGCAATTTGCAGCTGTTGCCTCTTGCCCATTCTCTGGACACCCCTGAGAAGAATCTGGCTCTATCTTTTTTACAGCCCTCCATCTATATTTATACACAATGATAAGATTCCCTTGATCCTTCTTTTCTGCAGGCAGAAGAATCCTGGTTTTCAGCCTCTCCTCTTAGGGCAGATACTTCAAACCATTAAACAACTTCGACGTACACTTATGAGGTTCCCATAAGATTTTGCTATTTCAGGCAAGACTGCTATTAGAGTTGAGTATCTCATGAAAGGATTATGGGAGTGCAAGTCTCCAGTCTCATGAATTTATTCTGCTGGAGTGCTGCTCCAAAAAGCAGAGATAATTCTTACGTTGCCAGTATTGGCCTTAAGTCCTTTCCTCCGTCAATTTTTCTGTAGCCCTTATAGATTCTGAAAGTACTGGAAGACAAACATTGTCTTTCTTGCTGATTGAAATTTTGCTTGTTTTCTAATTATGATAACTTAATATTTTTAAAATCAATTGAGGCTTAGTTTCCACTTCAAACAAGGTATTTTGGCAGATGCTGGTTAGCCAGACTCATTCTCTGATTTCCATATGTTTATTTCAATAAGATGGTGACTGCCCTTTGGAATC
Source organism: Toxostoma redivivum (assembly GCA_013397375.1). Lineage (NCBI taxonomy): Eukaryota > Metazoa > Chordata > Aves > Passeriformes > Mimidae > Toxostoma > Toxostoma redivivum. The sequence continues at coordinate 12,175 of VXBI01002228.1, read as the reverse complement.
AGCCCTCTAGTAATTAGCATTTTTTGGTTTTGTTTTTCCTCTTTCACTGCTTTTCCAACCTTATTAAAAAGTTGCATGTAAACCTTTGCAGCATTTTACAGCGTTGTGTTGGATAACAGCAGAGTTCTTAGGGTTTAGCAGCAATACCTTATTAGTATTTAACCAAGATTTTGCAATTTTGCATATAAAGTTGCTTTATGGATGTATTTTTTTGTGCATACATGAGAAATGAGAGTGTGTAGTGGTGTATTTGCTTCCTGAAGCAATCTTCACACCTTGTTTCTCCATGTTTAGCAACAACTCTGTGTGTGTTCAGATTGCATTAAAACATTTGAAGATGCCTTAGTTGTGCAACAAAAAAACACTTTCATGGCCAATGTGATGACAGTCTTGTATACTTCTGGCTTTCCTTTCAGTGTTTCTGTGGGCGGTTAGCTTTTTTTTGACCAACCTTCGTGAAATTAAAAAAAAAATTGTTTTTGCCTTTTATGTTGGCTTTGCAGGGGAGAAAAGTGAATGAGTCCTTGAAATAAATGGCTTATACTTGAAATGAGTCAATTTCAGGAAGGGATCACTGCAGTGGTTACCTAGTATTTTAATGAAATAAATCTGTATTTACAGTTTGTGGTAATTCAGGCCTTTCATCACTTTGCTGAGCTCCCATGGTGTTCATTGAGTGCAGCTGTTGTCCTCTGGTTTCAGTAGGCCTGGAGTGCCTCGGGACCCTAATGCACTCACCATCCAGATGTAGTGACACTCTCACACACACGCTGGGGAGGGCTGCCAGCATGGACACAGGATTGCATCAGTCTGTAATGCCCATTGTGTGCCAAGAAAAATTGTGACTGTCATATGGTCTGTTTTTTTTTTGCTTCACGGCTCACCACTGATGCAGAGAAGCTGTTGTTTTAATTTGCTTTGCCTATAGCCATAACATTCTCAGTGAAGACCGCAGATTATATAACATGATGCGTAACCTTTAACTAGGATATAAATTTAGAAATACAGGAGAGATTTTGGAAACTTTAGACTGTTTTAGTTACTTAGTTGCATAGCTAACATCATTGCACACTTGAGATGGTCTTGCAGCAGATCACATCTTTAATGCATTAGTAAAATCACAGAGAAAGTTGGATATTACTGAGCCTTGAGTATAGCTTTCCCTTGTCATGGATGGATAAACAACAAAACTTTTATAGGCTAAATCCCATAGCCCCCAGAATCTATTGGCCTTGGAGAGGAAATGGCTGTTCTACAACTGGTGTTGTATTTCTGCAGAGTTAGAAGTAAGTAAATTGTTGAAAGTTCTTGCCTTACTAAAGTTCATCAGCCACATGTTATATTGTTTGTAGAACCCTGGTTGTGAAATTCTGATTTTTTCTATATAATAAAATTATATTCTGTAGTAATTTTGTATATAGAAACATAACTACAGTCTAAAACTATATGTTCTCAAATATGCAAGGGCTGTTGATGGTCTTCATATCCACATCCAGTTAGTTGTCCTAGTTTTTACCACAGTATGACTTTTCTAAGACATTTTCTTTCAATATCTTTTGCTCTCCTGCACAGTAAGGTGTTCTTGATTAAAAAAAAAAGCATTTTGGTATGGAAGGACTCTTAAAATTGTGCTTCATGTAGAGTTTCTAAATAATTACATAGTTAATAAGTTGACTTTCTGGGAATTCATAGCTGAGAGACATGCTCATCACCTCTTTAACAGCCTTTCAGAATAGCTGCTAGTAAGTTAATGTTCTGGTCTGAGGGGTTTTTTTAACCTTTTTATAGGTAGATATCTTTGAGGACTTGGATTTCTCTCTTTTGATGCTGGAGAATATAATTACTTTTGAACACATGAAAACAAGAGTTTTGTACATTTTTGAAAATATGGTAGTATTGATTTAGTTGTACCCGTGTTTTTAATTTTTTTATTGATAAAACCTCAGTGATTGAGCTCAAATCAAATGTGTTTAGTGTGCTGCTTTTTTCCTCCGTTCTTTAATTTCTTTAAAGTAATAGAACATGTGCATGAGTATCAGTTACACGTTTATCTGCAAATTAATAAATAAGACTGATTACCTACAACTTTTTATGGTATCAGTCTAAAGCCATCCTCTCTTGTGGTTCTAAAAGAGAATCTAGAAGAATTTTAAAGGATGAGCTGTTAAGATTCTGTCCCAAGCAGCCTTAACACACTGTGTCTCTCACACATGCAAGATGGAAATTACTGTCACTGATGAGTGGCAGCATAAGAACAATGTGTATAAGGTGTAGGTTTCTGGGAAGCTGAGTTCTACACAGCACAAAAACACAAAGTGTGTACGTTTGTGTCAATTCTTGGTTTGTTGTAATCAACTTTACTGTGCGGATTCTGATTTATTAATGCTGCAGATGAAGGGACAGCTGGAGTCTGACAGGTCTGTTTAGCTCCAGTGCTTTATTGCTATAGTTAGAACTTGCAAACCATGCAGTGGCTGATGGCTTCTGCAAGGATGCAGCTGTAGCTGTGTGTTCCTGGGGGAGTATTGCAGGTGTGCTGGTGGTTCTGTATGGGTCAGCTCACCTCTGGATGGCCTTACTAGGTCAGTATATGATGCTTTGTGGAAGCAGGCTCTTGTTTTTTACCTGTAGTTAGGTTCTCAGGAAGGCTATTGCACAGAGCTAAGATCCATCTGGATCTTGCCCCTGCTGTCATAAACCATAGGCATTGGAAATAGGGAGACAGTATCAGCTCTCATTTAAGTAGGTATAATTTAGCTATCTAACTTAATTTAAATTTAACTGACTTGACTGCAGCAGGACCACCGAGCCTTGGTTTAGAGAGCATTTGTTGCCTTCAGCATGACAGCAAGTCTAAGCTAGCTAGGCTGGCTCTGTCTGTTGATGCTTGTAACCTACAGTCATCCATATGTGTAATAAACGTTATACTCTAAGTCATGCTGCACTGCAACTGTTGCATGGCAGGATTCAAGCTGTGGAATACCTGAATGATGTGCTTTTCTAGTTCATCTAGTTTGTTGTTTTTTTTCCCTTCCTGTTACCTAGAATAATGGATTGTTGTTTGTACTGAAAACAGAGCTGCAAAGAGGTGTCTAAATAAAGTGAATGAGATGTGAGGAGCTGTAAGTGAAGCAAAATCCTTGGGCAAATACAACATTTAAAGTGTTCAGTAAGCTAAATTAGGCACCAGCCACATGTTGCTTTGCTCTGCCCAGCTTTGGCATAATGACAGAGGCCTATCTTCACGTTGATGAAGTTATCCTGAAACACTTCTGCACTGGGTTAGGTGCTGCTGTTGTGAGCCAGCTATTTCAGTATTGATTACAATAATGTTATTTTGCCAGCTGTAATAAAGATAGATACTGACTTTATGAGCTGTATGAAAAGTAATTTCTATTCTGAGACTTTTCAGTCATTTCTCATGCTATAGCTGTCTTTTTGATACTAACTTCGTACTAATTTGTTCACCTTCAGTCCTATCTATCCACCCCAACTCCAGATGGAGTGTTTTCTGTGCTGAATGTGCTAGATATGTGTATGTCAGGAGTTTTAGCTGTTTAGTCCAAATTTAAAATAAAATGCTGCACTTTTTGTATGACTTGAAAAAGTTCAAAATGTAAACTTGTGTGCTATGTTGTCTTTATAAAACTAAAAGGTATCTAGTAGAGGCTGGTTAAAAAATTTGAATAACCTTGCCTCAAGCTGTTTACCTATGTTTACCTATGAAGTGTGAGTACCAAGGTGATGTACACTTACTTCAGTATTTGACAACTGTTGGTGGTAAGCAAGCCCCACATTATGTCGTCAAGGTCAAAAGAAAAAATTCTTGTTGAATTCTGTGTTTCAGTGAAATACCAGAATAATCTTTCAAGTCATACACAACATGATTGTGACTATGTGTTGTAGTTTAAGATTTCGTCTTGATTTATAAATAAATCAACCAACCTACGGGAGTTCCTGCATTACTGATGGCAAATGAATATCAAAGATACTTTTACAATTTTTCACTTAAAAGCATTTTTGCCATAAAATGTGTTTCCCTTTCAAAATAATTTCTGTGTTAAATTTTTGAATGTGAATGAGATTCATGTTATGAACATCTGAGACAGCATATGTAACAAAATGTTCCTGCTGAAATGCACATAGCATTGAAGAACTGCTGCTATTGTGAGTTGGAGGCAAGACTGCTGCTTTTGTTAGACATGTTTTGAGCTGTCAAGGATTTTTCGTGTCTATTTTGCATGCTTACCTGAATTCTGAATCCTGCTTTTTGTTGGACAGGCTGATTTTACTCCAGAGGTGTGTAAATGTTACCTTGTGACATAATGAAAGCCTTAGAGAAGCTATAATTTTTAATTATTCTTTTTGACGCTCTTGCACATCGAATTTTGATGGAATTCAATGAAAGCTTCTTTCATATTTGGTTACTAGACTCTTACAAGCAGACTTTTGGGAGTCACTTCAATATTTGTCCAAAAAAGCTTTTGTATGAGCAGCTTGCTCAAACTTTGTGAATGCACAGTATGTGGTTTCTAGCATAGTCTGTCAGAAGTCTCTAACTATTGATAGTTCATGCCATAACTCTTCCTGCATGAAGATAATTTGTCCCTTTCTTTTCTTCTTTCCTTGCCTCTTGCCAGGAATTGCGAAGTCAAAGGTGAAATTCATTCTCTTGGCAGCTTAAATTTTGGCTTTCCAGCCCTTGAAATAAGATTGTATGTGTATATAGTACTTAATAGAAACCTCACAAGTATTTTGTTTTGTGTATTGCCAAAGCAGCTTTGGTCACAAAGGCACTCAAATAATTTTATTAGACACAAAAGAGAATTTTGTTGGAAAATCTATTTTCACTGCCAGGGGAGTGATGAGTTTTCTCAAGGGTACTTCAGAATAAGAGTTCTCCTACTGTACTGTTACTGATCAAATTTATATACTTAAAATATATCTGCAGTACTACACATGGCTTGTGTTACTGAGTGAGTGGTGTGAAACATAAGCTGTTAGTAATTTGCGCTGTATATTTGCTCTCCTTCAGATTCTAGGTATTAGCATTTGCAACAGGGTCCCAAATGTTTACTAGCTGAATACAATCTATTCCTGTTCTTTTAAGAGCATTTCTTTTAAAACTAGCTTTTATCCTACTGTTCGACCTAGAGCTTAAAGTTGTAGTATATCTAGTATTATGTGGATTAATCATATGTCCTTAATTTTGTTGCTGGGGTTCCAGTTGTCTATTTTTTATTGTATTAATGTTGCCTTGATGATGGAGTGCTCAGTTGCCCATTTAAGGATGTATTTGTACAGTCTTCAATTCACAAGTGATCTGTGTTGATTGGACTGTGACTTGTGGTCCATCAGTGTTGTGTTATCCATTCCCATCACAGTGGAGCTGAAAATAGAAGTATATGACAATCCATCTGTCATTGCAAATTGATTTATTAGTAATTCTTTCCTTTCTGAAGAATTCTGAATTACTTTAATTTAATTTCTGACTTGGATTTCTGTTCAGAAATTTCTCTTCCAAAATCCAAGAATTCAAAAATCCAAGTTTTTTCTTGACTATTTTCCTTCTCTTCCAAAGTATCTGTAGGCTTCTGAATTAAACATTTATCTTCAGCCCCATACAATATTAATCTGAGGCACTTCTGGCGTGTGTGAGTCAGCATTCCATCTAGTGATAGCTTCAGAGATGGAAAGACAGAAAGTGCACAGCACACTAGACATGGATACACTCTGCTTGTAAGGGCCAGTAGATGATCAAAGAGTACCAACAGAAAACATATTTGCTTTTAACGAAATATGACTTTGGTGGTTTAATATCTCCATTCTGTTTTTTTCAGGTTCTTACTCTTAGGGAACTGCATGCATGCCTGAGCACCCCAGGTGCCACCCTGTTGGTCTGTCTGAAGTTTTAGTAACTCATGAGCACTGTATTTTCTCTAAGTTGTTTTTGAGCTGTTCTGAAAACATTTTAAGAAATGTTTATTCTTAAACTGTTACATTTTCTTAGCTCTCTACCTTTTCACTCCCCATCCTTTTTTTGTCCCCTTTTCATTTCCTCCTAAGGTCAATCCTGAGAAGAAAGTGGCATGTTAACCTAATTCAGCAAGGCATTCTCTTGTGCTTGAAGTAAATTGCCTGCTAATTTTTCTGTTGGATTGAAAGCGTTCATACAAGTGTTTCTTGCACATACTCTAGACATACCTGAGTCTATAAAGTCATTTGCCAAGGGCATCTCTAGGTCTTGGAGCGGTTTTGCTTCAGAAAGGTGGCATGGTCTCTTACCTTTTCATGGCAATTTTATTTAGTCTGTGGTGTTTTCAGTGATGTAAGGGACTTGAAAAACATAATTATATGGATGGTAGTTTTGGAGTTAAAAGGTTCATTTTTAAAAGTCTAAAAGCATCTGTCACAAGGCTTCAAATATGGTACTGCTTGGAAGGTGAACTGTTAAAGTTTAACGGTTTCATTTTATTAATTGCCATTTGTACTTAGGAACTTCTCAGCCTTGTAAGTCCCAGGTGACAATTTTAATGTATAAAACACAGTGGTCCAAACTTACTAAAGGGGTTTCTTCCCTTTTAGGTTTGGTATTCACCCTGTGGCTGGCCGTATGCCTGGTCAGCTGAATGTTCTGCTAGCAGAGGCTGGCGTTCCCTATGATATTGTACTGGAAATGGATGAAATCAATGAAGACTTCCCAGGTTAGCACGTGAGCCATAAGTTTCCAGTAGATTGGATGATTTATTTGATTCTGTTTTTGCACTGCACAGGGATTTTTAACAATAGAAAGTCAAGAAGCCAAGTCATTCAGTTTCTCTTTGTGGAGGACTAAAGGTCTTCTTTGGGGAGAAGGGGGGGAGCTTATTTTTCAAATTGCTTGTAGCTGTGAAGTAAATGGCAAATGCTGTATCTTAATTATGTCTGCTACTGTCCAGTCCCCACAGAGGAAAGTTATTGTTACTTCTTTAGGTATTGTGGATGACTTGACCCTGTCATGTACGGCAAACCTGTACAGCATTGAACTGGCAGCTTCTTCCTTTCTTACATCTTTATTTAAAAGGCAGAAGGTTGCTGGTAAAAGGTTTTTCAGAAGAATATTCAAAAGAAAAGCTGGGCACAAAAAAAATTGAAAGTGATGATACTATATGTGTATTCAAGCACATTTAAGTATCAAAAGGATTGAAATTTTGTGTGGCAAGGTGGTCTAATGAGTCTCTTGGAACTGGGTTGTAGATGTGTGCAGTTTGTTAGAAGTAGCTGGCAGCACATTTGAACTCACATATAATTTGCCTGAGAAGTTGGTAAAATACCTGTGTGCATGCTTAACCATTAGGGGTTCTTCTGCCTAGAATGTGCATCAACCTCAGTGTTCTGATTTCAGATAATTTTTATCAGTGTTATTTTCTTTGTCTTGCTGCAGAAACTGACTTGGTCCTTGTGATTGGTGCAAATGATACAGTTAATTCAGCAGCTCAGGAAGATCCAAACTCTATCATAGCTGGTATGCCAGTTCTTGAGGTCTGGAAGTCCAAACAGGTGAGATTAACAGCGTTATCACCTACCTTTAGCAAGCTTTTAAAAACATGGTTTATAGGATAAGCTAATAAGACTCTTCCACTATTCTGGTTTCCACAAGAAGCTCTTCTCCAAGTTGTCCAACAAAATAGTCAGTTCTTTGCAAGTGTGATGGACTGTTCATGATTTTATAATCATCATCAAGTGCTTTAGTGAGACTAATGACAACTGCAATAGAAAAGAACAATTAGAGTGCTTCTACTAGAATGTGATTCGAATAAATTGTGGTCTGCTTGCATCTGCAGCCCTGAAACATTTCTGTACAAATACCTGATTTGTTAAGTTTATTAAAGTTAAGACAACTTTAATACTGAGGTGGAAATACAAGAATGAATAATATGCTTGAATAAAGTTAAAAATAATAATTAACAAACAATTAATATCCCCCCCCCAAAAAAAACCCCAAACAAAACCCCAAAAAAATGCTTGGCTGAGTCAAGTAGAGCCCTTAGGCTGTCCAAGTTGAACCAACAGTTTAGTTACCTTAACAGTTTTGCCCTGATCTAAAGTACATATACTTGTGTTTCCTTGGTGTGAAATCTTTGATATCTTGTTCTGAATGCAGTCATGGCCTCAGTTGTTCTGTGGGTTACCTGTTCAAGTACTCAGTCACAGGCATATACACTTATCAGCAGTGTGTGTAGCTACATATTGCAATTTGAGAAATAAACATGAACACAGTTAAAGTAAAACTTCTCATTTTCTCTGCTGAAGGTGCCATAGTTAAGTAATTTGACACTTAATAGCTAAAACTAGCTGTTTTTTTTTTTTAATGTCTCATGTGTGTAGTAGTACAGATCAGTAGTAAAGTTCCACCAAGTATTTATGTGAACACATCTAAATTTTGTTGCTATCAGGGAATTGAACACTTTAAAAATAAAGTCTCAAAACCCTTTGATGTTATGGTCATCATTGGACATCTTGCTTTGACTTTAATACATGGAATAAAGTAAATGCATGTGCAATGTCCACAGTCTCTTAATCTGAAATGTAACATTGCTTTTAACTAAAAAATGTTTCTGAAATTGGGCTGGATATCAATTAATCTGCTATATAATTTGAAATACAGTTTCACAGCTGTGAGCACCCTGTTTTGGTCAGAGGTTCCCTTTATTTCTGCAGGTTGGTTTTGTGTTGCCTTTGTTTGAGGAAGGGTGGTAGCTGTGCTTTGCTGTTTCAAACATGAACTCTTTATGTGCAGGTCATTGTAATGAAGAGATCTCTGGGAGTTGGTTATGCAGCGGTGGACAATCCCATCTTCTACAAGCCCAATACTGCCATGTTGTTGGGAGATGCTAAGAAGACCTGTGATGCCCTGCAGGCCAAAGTCAGGGAATCGTACCAAAGCTAAATACTCATTTATATTCTCCTCATATTTCCAACTACATTTTTGTCACAGAGGCCACAGAAAATGAGAGGTGAAATCATCTCTCACTGTCATAAGGCAGCTGGCTTTTGGAGAAGACTGCATTGACTCCTAGGAGATGTAGTTTGGTCAGGGGATATAAATTTTTATAAAAAAAATGGGCAGATTAGCCCTTCAAACTAAATCTCCAATGAGACAATGCATAAAAGAATGAAAATGTTCTTTTTAAGGTCAACATTGTGCTGTTACAAGAATAAACTAGTAACTCATGGCCATCTTTAAGTAGTTACTGACTTCTTCCTCCTTACTGTCTGTACTTCTGTCATGGAAATTCACCAAAAAATACTGTGCCAAAACTGTATTCAGTCTTATCATCAAAGCTGTTTTTTGGCTGGTATGGACAATGCAACTGTTGATTTCATCAAAATTTAGAAATAAATTTCAAACAGATGCAAGCGGAAGCAAATCCTTGCATGTCCCTTCAAACTCAGGACATTCTCTGAAATAGATGCTTACATGATTTGAATTCTAAGCAAAACGTTCTTTTTCTTTCGGGGATTGTATGGATGCTGTGAATCAGGAACATTTTATGAATGTTACTTTTCTTAAAATATAGTTTCACTTTTTTATGGTGCATGCTTATGTTAAACACAGGATATCAGGCACTTGCCAAGTAATCTTCAAGTCTGACAAGGAAAAGTACAATTACTTGCATTGCTTCCCTATTTTAAGCAGCTGCTAAATTCTCCATCTTTTCCAGTCATTGCCTTTTAAAGTGTCTGAGAAAAAATATGGTCCAGTTCTGCCCAGGCAGAACATCTTACATACCTGATCTATTCACAGAATTTGGACCACAAAGTTTCAGTTTTTCACTTAGACTTTTAATTGTATTTACTGCTTTAGTAGTAGTGATGCTTTGTGATGCTTTCTGAATTAATATTCTTGTGATGCTGAAAAAAACATATCTGAACTCTGCCTCTCTATTTGGCTCCTGTGAGATCCCACCTGGATTGTGTTTTCAGCTCTGGGACACCCAGCACAAGAAAGATGTTGACCTGTCCAGAGAAGGCCACTTAACTGACCATGGGGCCTCAACATCTCTCCTATGGGCACAGGCTGAGAGAGCTGGGACTGCTCAGCTGGGAGAAGAGAAGGTGTCAGTGATACCTTGTAGTGCCTTCCAGTACCTAAAAGAGGCCCACAAGAGGGTGGGAGAAGGACTTTTCACATGGGTCTGTAGTGACAGGACAGAGGGGAATGGCTTCAAACTAACAGAGGACAGGTTTAGATTAGATGTTAAGAAATACTTTTTTGTGAGGGTGGTGAGGCACTGGAACAAGTTGCCCAGAGAAGTTGTGGATTCCCCATCCCTGGAATTGCTCATGACTAGGCTGTATGGGGCTCACCAGCCTTGTTGCCCTCTAGACACACTCAAGTGTCTCAATGTACTTCCTAAACTGAGGGGACAGAACTGGACACAGCACTCAAGGTGTGACCTTATCAGTGCCAAGTACAGGGGAAGAATGACCTCCCTGCTCCTGCTGGCCACATTACTGATACAGGCCAGGACCCATTGGCCTTCTTGGCCACCAGGGCACTCTGCTGGCTCATGTTCAGTCAACTGTTCACCAGTACCTCCAGGTCCCTTTCTGCCTGGGCACTGTCCAGCCACACCGTCCCCAGCCTGTAACACAGGGTTATTGTGGCCAAAATGCAGGACTTGGCACTTGGACTTAGTAAACTTCATCTTATTGGACTCTGCCATCCATCCAACCATTCTAGGTGTCTCTGCAGAGCCCTCCTACCTTCCAATAGATTGACACATGCTCCCAGTTTAGTGTCGTCTGCAAATTTGCTAATGAAAGTCCATTAAAATTATGACATTATTTGTCATTGCTGTTTCATTTTTATTCTATTAAGTATACTTGAGTGAAATTTGAATAATTGCCTAAAACATGGATTTTTCATATTTCCATAATGGTGTAGCAAGTGTCCAAGGTGACAAAGGCAAAATAGAAATCACTGTCCTTGTATTAGAAAGCATTTTTTTCTAGACAAGTGTGCTGGTTTGAAAGCAAACCAGGGGGAGATCTTGTGTCAGAATTACAATTTAATAGGAAAACTAAAATAAAATGCAGTAGTACAGAAAACACTGACAGTCAGAATATAACCTGACACCCTGTCAGTCAGGGAGTTGGTAGCAATCCAATTAACTGGTGGCTGCAGTCCTCCTGGAGTGACAGATGTGGTACAGGCAAATCTGTTGAGGCAGTGATTCTGTAGAGAGGTGTAGTTTTTTTTCTGAAGGACTAGTGGTGGTGTAGAAGGGTTTGGTTTTCTTCTGGGAATTCAGTGGGAAAAGCCTGCCTATGGTGTTCTAAGTTTTAGATTATATTTAGGTAGGAAATGCTTGGCTCCTCCTCCTGGGTGGAGCATCTCACAATGGGATGATGTAATTTTATCGATCATGCAGTGAGACCCAATGGCTTATTAACAGAAGATACTTTTTTGGAGGGGAGGATGGATTGTGGAAGAGATAAAGAACACTGCTTTACCTGGTTTTAACAGACGGTTATGAATACATATTTTTAGTTTTATCTTGCATTGCATCCTAAGACATTATCCCCCCTTATTCTATCCTTATTACACCTAAATCGATTCCCTCTTTAAACCCTGCTTTATAGATATATACACAGTGAAACCTTACACACAGTTCTTGCTTAAGATTAGGTTTTCCTGTGGTACACAACAGGGTTTTTCATCTTTCTGCATTACCCACCAAGTGTGACCATGTCCTTGAGCAAAACCAATGCCACAGATGGGTTTGGCCTTGCCTGAGGTGGGACTAATCCAAACAGTCTTTCCTAAAATACCTTTCATGTGTACCACAGGGACTTTATTTATTGTGTGCAAGGGTTCAGACTGGTTAGAGTAACTTGATTTATGACTTTCAGGTGTTGACCATTCAGGTGACTTTTGCTAAGTTCTTTTCCTAATTTTTGAAGGTCTCCCTGCTAAGGGCTTTCAGGATAGTTTTAAGTAGTCTTTGCACCATTCAACTTTTCTTGCAGGTGCATGATAAGGGATGTGGTACACTCACTAAATGTCTTGTTCTCTGGTCCAGCTGTTTATAAGGCTGCTCTTGAACTGACTCCCATTGTCCGACTTGATTTTCTCAGGAGTGCTGTCTTCACAGGACTTGCTTCTTCAGGCCCAGGATGGTGTTCTGAG
>VXBI01002226.1:0-11359 GCA_013397375.1 Toxostoma redivivum | reverse complement strand
CCTCCCTCCCCTCCACTCCCCACCACTCCCCACCACTCCCCACGTGGCTCCAGCCGCGCTAATTACATTCCGTGGGGCACTAATTGGATGATCGCATCAAAGGCGGGAGAGCCCATCCATATCTGCCCGGCCCTGGATGCGATTATGGGGAGGAGGCATCGATCACCGCCGCCCCTCCCTGACCCGGCGCAGGTACCGCTGGCGCCCAAATGGGATTTCTGCTCCCGAAAGGTTCCAGGCAGGCGGCGGATGACAAATGACGGCGGTGCCGCGTCTGCCGGGCTCTCATTCATTCATCTCCCGGCACGGAGGGGCCGCCCCGGGATGCGGGCTCTGCCTGCGGGGACCCATCGCTCACTGTCACCGGGACGTGTGAAGTGTTAAAGACCCCCCGGCGGGGCACGGGGCGCTCGTTTGTATTCATTAGCCGCCGTTTGTATTCATTAGCCACCGTTTGTATTCATTAGCCACCGGCTGCAGATGTCGGCTGCGGCCCCTCCGAGCCCCTCTGCGGCTCTCGGGCATCTCGCTTCTCCTCGCCCGCTGGCCCCCGGGCACTTGTTGCTGCCGTGGTGTTGTTTGTGCTCCTTGGAAAAGCCATCCCGAGGGGCCAGGCGGGTCCTGGGCACACCTGGACTCCTCTTTTCCCTCTCTACAGGCTCCAGCGCTGGGATGCTCCATCCCCATCCCACTCTCCACTGCTCCCCTGGGCATGTTTGTGCCTAAATCCCTCCCCGAGGGAGGATTTTGGCTCCTCAAATCCTCGCTCTGACCTTTCCCTTGGCCCCATCGGGCTCTTCCAAGCCCCAGCGTTGGGATGCTCCATCCCCATCCCACCCACCATTGCTCCCTGGGGATGTTTGTGCCCAAATCCCTTCCCGAGGGAGGATTTTGGCTCCTCAAATCCTCGCTCTGACCTTTCCCTTGGCCCCATCGGGCTCTTCCAAGCCCCAGCGTTGGGATGCTCCATCCCCATCCCACTCTCCACTGCTCCCCTGGGCATGTTTGTGCCTAAATCCCTCCCCGAGGGAGGATTTTGGCTCCTCAAATCCTCGCTCTGACCTTTCCCTCGGCCCCACCGGGCTCTTCCCGCGGGTTTTCCAGGCTGTGTGTGGATGTCCAGGCACATTCCCGTTCCCGGCTGCAGGATGGGCAGCACCTCCAGGCTGTCCTGTCAGGACAGGTCTTCCCTCTTTTCCTGCCCCTGGCTCTTCCCTTTCCCCACAGGATCGTGATTCAGAGCAGAGGGAAGCCACAGAAAAGAGGGAAAGCGGCTTTTGGAGTGAATATCCTAAATATTGCCCACTCTGAGGGATGAGCCCTCTGCCAAGGAATGGCTGCTCCTCCCTCAGCATTCCCAACCCACCTCAATCCGGGATTTTTCCTTGCTGGGGAACAGCTTTGGGATTCAGTTTATAGGGAGTGATCACAGGAACCTCAGGTTTATTCCCCAAATCAGATTTTGGTGGGAATCAGACAGCCCTGCCTGGGCTGGGGAGAGGAAAATCCCGGTTGAGGTGGCCAGGAATTGGGATGTGAGAGGAGTTTATCCCGGTCTTTTCCTGCCCTGGGCTCCATGGGACAGGAGACAGCAGGAATTTGTGGGAAGAGCCTGAGCAGCTGCTGACTCAGTTCCTGGATTGGAACTGTGGCTGTTGGAGGTGGAAATTCCCAGCTGGAATTTCCTAGGTGGAAATTTCCTTTCTTCTGGGCTGTGAAACCCTTCCAGTGCCTCTTTCTGGGAACAGATTGGGATAAGAGTGGGATAAATCCCCTTAAATCCATCTGCTCCGAGGGCAGGACACAGGGATGAGTCAAAAAAAATGGGATTTTGGGGCAGAGCATGATCCAAGAGCCTGAGACCCTGAGCTGAGCATTCCCTGAGTGTCCATGATGCCCAACCCCATCCCATTCCCTGCTCCAGGGAATCTTCCTTTCTAGGGAAAGGAATAAGGGATGTAAAATTCCAATGGGGAATTCAATCCTGGTGGGAATTTTGTTGTTTGATGGGGGTGGATGAGGTGATCTCAGTGTCCTGGCACCTGGAGTTTGGATCCCTTGGGATTCTCCCTGGGGAATGTTGGTCCCAGTGGGAAGCTGCAACCCCTCAGGAGTCTGAGCTGTGGGAAGCTCAGGAATTCCCAGCTGGAAGGGTGAAAAACCCACATTCCTTTTCCTCAGGAAATTATGGGATGCTTAAAGGCCTTTAAAGCCCATCTCATCCCAACCCCTGGCAGGGACAACTTCCATGTCCCAGGATGCTCCAACCTTTTGCTCCCAAGGGTCTGGACTCGCCTCATCCATCTCCAGCATGCTTAGGAGTGTCCAAGGCCGGGCTGGAGGGGGCTTGGGGCACCCTGGGACAGTGGGAGGTGTCCCTGCCCATGGAATGGGTGGGAATGGGATGGGATTTAAGGTCCCAAATCATTCCAGGATTCCATGGTTGGGAAAAGGCAGCTCCAGGAAGAAGGGATGCAGATCCAGCTCATCCCTAAGCTCAGCCCAAGGCCGGGCTGGAGGAGCTTGGGGCACCCTGGGACAGTGGGAGGTGTCCCTGAACATGGAATGGGATGGGATTTAAGATCCCAGACCATCCCAGGATTCCATGGCTGGGAAAAGGCAGATCCAGCTCATCCCTAAGGGAATGCTGGCCACACTTTCCATCTCCTGGACACTCAGCCATCCAAACTCCACCATGGCCACCAGCACCGGCAGAAAATCCCCAAAACAAAACCCCCTGGGTGTGATCCCGCCCATCCAGACCCCGGGGGCGGCGGAGCCGCAGCTTTCCCGGTGTTCCCTGGCTTTGGGAGAGGTTTGGGAGCTCAGGGTGCAGGAGCCCGGAGCAGCCCGGGGCCTGTGGGGACACGCAGGGGTCGATAGGATCTGGCTCCCAGCTGCTGGAAGATGTCGGGATGAGAAACCTTTCAGGTCCTTTCCAACCCAAACCCGGGTTCTGTGACTCACCCTCCTCTGGTTTCGTTGGAAAAACCATCCCGGGGTTGGACAGGGAGCAGGGGATGTGTCAGGGCTGGCCTTTGGGGTTAGCGGGGTGAGCTCTCCCCAGCCCTGACCCCATTTCACACCTGCTGGGATAATTCCCAGCCTTGGGATGCTTTCCTGGGGATGGGCTGCAGCAGAAGCCCCGGGGCTGTGTCTACCCCAGCAAATTAAGCAGTTCCAGGCTTCAGACACCAATTATCCTCACGGTTTAATTATTAAATGATTGCCCAGGTGATTCAGGGCACGGCTCCGGACTGTGCCTGCAGCATTCCCGAGGGGCAGGACGGATTTGGCTCCCTGTTTTTTGGGGAGGTCATCCAGTGGGTGAAGGTTTGGCCTCTCCAGGGCTGGAGGATGATCCCAGACTCTTCAACAATCCCAGTGAAGATGTGCCATGGCCAGCCAGGCCCAGCTTTCCCAAACTCGGGTCTTCCCAGCTTGGATCACTTCCAAATGCACAGCCCTGAATTCCTAAGGGAGGGTCATTAATTCTGATCGCAAATATTAATTTGCTGTATTTAAAAAAAGAAAAAAAAATCTTTTTAAATTTCCAGAAAACTCCTTTTTGCTGATTAAAGCCTTGCCTGGAGCAGCTAGGATTGTCATCAGGGAGGTGACAATTCCTGGAGCAAAAACAGGGAGAATCCCTCATTTTTCCAGCTGATTTCCACTCGGGAAAGGAAAGCTTGGAGCAGCCTGACCTGGGGGAAGGTGGGTGATCTGAGAGGTCCCTCCAGCACAAACCATTCCATGAAAACGGATTGATTCCTTCCCAAAACAAGGCTGGAAAAATCTCCATGGTTATCCCAAGCTCCCCTCCCAGCCCCTCCTGCTCCCGGGCACTTTTGATCCGCCCAGCCTGCCCGGGAGTGGGATGGGATGGGATGGGGTGGGATGGGGTGGGATGGGGTGGGGGAGATTTGCATGCTGCAATTCCAACCAGGAAGTTCCCTGCTGCGGGAGGGGACGGATTCCTCCCCTGCTTTGGGGTTTGCTTTGGATTTATTTGTTTTTCCGGTCATCTGGGGGACAACTGTGGTTTCCCCTTCTGAAAAAAAGCAGGTGGAGGTGGCGTGGGGACATCCGTGACCCCGGGGTGGCCCTGCCCGCGTTCCCAGATGGATAAACCTGTGACTGAGGCACATCCTGGCTTTCCTGAGACACACCCAGCTGCTCCGAAATTTTCTTTTCCAGCCTCTCTCTCCCCTCCCTCTCAGGGAAATCACTCCCAAGGAAAGATGAGGGTGTTTGCCTGGGGGTGATGATGAGAGAAAAACTAAAAATTTATGGAAAAGGGAAGGGGTGAGGTGGGAATGCTCCAACTATCCCATTTATTTGGTGCCAATGATCTCAAATTTTGGGCTGCAGTGCTGGAAGGGCACAGAGGGACTGGAATTGGGAGACCAGAGGGGCCTGGGATTGGTGGGCAGGGAGGGAAAATCCAAAAATTTGCGGTTGTTTGGTTGAGAAAAACATTTTCCAACGGCCTCCAAATCCATCACAGGCTTCTGGAATGTTCTCCATGCTCAGGAATTGTCTGGGATGGGATCCAGAGAGGCTGGAATTGAGGAGGATGGTGGGGATGGGCTGGAGAAGAACCTGCCCAGGGTCGGGAATGGGCTGGAAACTCCCCCAGATTCCATCCAAAGGCAATCCTGATCCTTGAACAGGTCGGGAATGGGCTGGAAACTCCCCCAGATTCCATCCAAAGGCAATCCTGATCCTTGAACAACAGACAGGACCCAGCTCAGATCCCCCTTTTTGGGGTCAGGAGCTGCTGCCTGGTGGGAAGCCAGGATTCCAATCCAATGGGTTTGAAATGTCTCTTTTGGGGTTTTCTGTATTTTTTTCAGCTCTTCCCCAAACCCCCGTGGCTGGGAGCAGTTCTTGGAGCAGCTCCCATTCCCACCTCTACTCCAACAGGAATTTTTCCTTCCCAAGGCTGGGAACTGAGCAGGTTCCTGCACCTCTCCTGAGGCTCTCTGACATCGCCTGTGAGGCCCCTCTGGTCTCATCCCAGTGACAAAAACGAGGCTCCTCTGTCCCCACCGAGGGGATTCCAGCCAGGATTCAGCTCCCAGATTTTCCCACCTGAACGTGGAGGGGCCCTCAGAGCCCACCTGGCCTCCAGGTGCCGTTCCAGGAGGATGGAATTCTCCCAGAGGTGCTGAGCTCTCACAGCCACGGACAATCCTGGGATTGCTGAGGTTGGGAAAGCCCCTCCAGGGCCATCGAGTCCATCCTGTGCCTGATCCTCGCTGTGTCCCTTTAAACTCCAAGAGAGGAAAAATCCGCTCAGACATCAACAGCAAAGCACTGCCCCAAACCTCTGCCACATTCCCTGGGAGTGCTTGTTCCCAAAAAAACCTCACAATTCCTCAAGTCTTGGTTTCAACCCCAAAAATCACCTGGCAGCGCCAACAGAGGAGGAACCAAATGCTTTTGAGGAGCAGCAGATTTCCAGAGGGACATTCCCAGATTTTGCCACATCCCCTGAGGAGGTGGTGCTCAGGTTGTCCTTGAGAATCAGCTCAGATGTCCTTGAGAATCAGATCCCAGAATTCCTGAGGCTGGAAAATCCCTCCAGGATCACCCAGGAGGAGGAACCAAACGCTTTTGAGGAGCAGCAGATTTCCAGAGGGACATTCCCAGATTTTGCCACATCCCCTGAGGAGGTGGTGCTCAGGTTGTCCTTGAGAATCAGATCCCAGAATTCCTGAGGCTGGAAAACCCCTCCAGGATCACCCAGTCCAAGCTGTGCCCGATCCCCACCTGGGCACTGAGGAGTCCAGGAATTCCTCGGACACCTCCAGGGATGGGGATCCCAAACCTCCCTGGGCACTTCCTGACCACCCTTTCCATGAGGAAATTCCTGCTGGTGTCCCCCCTGGGGACAATGTCCCCTTGTGCTGACCCCAGGTGTGGCTTTGGGCTGAAGGTCACTCGTGGTCAGGGAGCTGCTCCCGGCTCTTGGTGTAGTCACCAAAGCAAATTCCCAGTTCCAACAGGGAAAGGAAAGGGAGGGAGCAAGGCCTGGGGGGGATAGGGTGGCCTTGGCAGTGCTGGGGTCGATGTTCCGGAGGTGTTTCCACCCAAAATCTTCTGGGACTCCATCGCTGAGAGGTGCAGTGGAACCTCCCCCATCCTTGTGTCCATCACCCATCCCTCCTTCCCTGTGTCCTGCNGTGTCCCAGACTCCGACACCGCACTCGTTTCCATCAGTCCCAGAATTGCAGAATATCCCGAGTTTGAAGGGATTCACAGGGATCATCCATCCAACCCTAGACCCCCCAAAATCCCCCGCTGCCCATCCCTGGAGCTCTGTGGGGCTGTTCCCATTCCCTGGGCAGTGCCCAGCACCCTCTGGGTGTGGAACCCTCCCTAAAACCAAGCCTAAACCTCCCAGAGCCAGCTCTGGGCTGTGAAAAGTGTCCTCGTGTGCTCTGCAGGACCTCCTGCAGCTCTGATCGCAGGGCAGGCGAGACAAAAAGGAGATTTTTTGATTTATTTGTTTGTTCTCCCCCATTTCTCAAACCCCGAGGTGAGATTTTCGCTAAAGGAGTGACTTTTTGCAAATATCTGCTGAATTTGGAATTTTGAATTTTCACTGGGGGCTTTTAGTGAGTCCAGAGCAGAGCTCAGATCTGGCCAAGGATGGCTGAGCGGGACTTAACGATGTTGGTTGAGTAATTAGACAAAAAAAAAAAAGGGAAAAAAGGTACGAGGAGGGGGGGGGAGGGCAGAGCTGATGTGGTTGTTAATCCCATAAACCAGGGAAAATCCAGGCAATAACTCCCGTGGGAGCAGCCTGTAAAACGCTGGGAGAGCAGCGCTGCTCCCAATCCATCACTTTTAGTGCCAGAATTCCCTGCTGGATGGGTTTGCTCCTCTCCAGAGGGGATTTTCTGCAGGGGACAGGGCTGAGGGGTCACCCCTGGCTCCACATTTCTGTCACCTCAGTGGGGCTGGAGCCTGGGGGGTGGCTGAGGATCCCCAGAGGAAATCAAAGGGGAAAAAATCACTGGAGGAAAACAATCCTGAAGTTATGATGAGGAGAATTAACTCCCAGTTCCCTCGTTCTTGGGAAGCTGGTGCTCTGAGGATCCCAAATTCTGCTTCCTCCTCTGATTTTGGGTGATGGATTCATCTCACCCAGCTTTAGATCCCTGGAATGTTCCCAGAGCTGGAAGATAAGAGGTGCCTCTCCCACCTGGGATTCACCCGAGGGATTTTAGGTGGCCAGGTCAGGGCGAGGTGACAGGAATCCTGGCCAGGTGAAATGTTTGGGAATCTTGGTGTTTTCCCAGCAGATGTCCTGGCTCAGCCTGGGATTTTTCCAGTCTCCGCTCCCTTTTCCCAGCCCAGATCAGCCAAGTTCATCCCTCCTTAGATTTTTTACTGCCATGGGATTGGGCTGTGCCAGGCCATGAGGCACATCCAGGAAATTCATCCCATCCCAGGGAACATCCAGGAGATCCATCCCATCCCATCCCATCCCATCCCATCCCATCCCATCCCATCCCATCCCAGGACAGATCCTGTCCACTTTCCACTTTTCCATCAGCATTCCTCAAAGATGTTGCCCCATTCCAGGTGACATCCCTTAAATGCTAAAATAACTCCTCTGGGCAGACACTGGAAGAATTTCCCGGGAGCTGCTGATGGTTTCCAGAAGGAATTTGGAACCTCTGGTCATTCCATGACCCCAGGGACGTCTCCCAGGAATATCCTTGGTGGGGAGAGGCAGGACAGTGCCCAGGGAGGATTTGGGACATCCCTGGGGACAGCTGGATCTGTCCCTCAGCATCTCAGCAAGGTCTGGGGGGATTGGAGGGGATTTTCCTGGGAGAAAACCTCGGGAAGGGCAGGGAGGGAGCAGTGCTTTCCCAAAATTACCCCCCCTATCCAAAACGGGACAGGTTGGATAAGTGGGGATTTGGGATGGGGGCCAGAGCTTCTTTTATCCCTTGAAGATCCTTGAGCCACAGATCAGAGAATCCTGGAATGTGCTGAGTGGGAAGGGACCCCAGGGATCACCGAGTCCAACCCCTGGCCCTGCCCAGCATCATTCCCGAGTCTCCCATTCCACCTCCTGCCTGCCTGGCAGGGCTCCTCCTCTTTCATCTCCCTCCCCGATGGCACCTCCTGGCATTAATTTGTTTTTTCCTTGTCTCTCCCGGAGCTGTGCTTCCGTGAAGGAGCAGGCAGGAGGGAAATCCCCCCAAATTCCCATTTTCCCTCCGCCCAGGGCAGGTGCTGAGTGGGATCCCAGCGCTTTGCTGGGGTGTGTGGGCCGGGAATCCAGGGAAAAAGGGAACAGTAGTTTTTTCTCTCCCCGGCGACGCCGACGTGGTGATCAGAGGAGCTGGCCAGAGTCCTAATGAAGATAAATGAGTATTCCCACTCCTCCAGCTCCTCCAGCTTTTATTGATGGGCTGCGGGGTGAAAGGCGAGGGCCGGAATGTTCATTTCACGGGCTGGGGTGGAGGGGAAGGTGCAGGGAAAAGCGCCTGGTGCCGGGGAAGTTCCTGCACCGTGAGCACGCTCGGCTGTACAAGGCTTTCTCCATTCCTTCCCCATCCATCACCTCCCGGGATCCCTTTGTAAATGCAAACTGCACTTTGATAGGAATAATGCACTGAGCCCCATTAGTGTCGGGTAATGGCCAGGGTGATTTTAACGCCATCCTTCTTCAAACAAGGCAGCGAGGAGCTTCTCTGGGGCTGTGTATCAAAAACCCATCTGGGTCCGGGCTCCTCCCATCCCCGGCCTTGGCAGGAGCTGCGATATTTTTTATTTTAAGGCTCAGGAGTCTTGGATGTTTTTTATTTGGGCTAGAGACTCTGGGGTGTTTTGTTTCTGGGGTATTTTGAATCTGGGGTATTTGTTTCTGGGGTTTTTTGTACCTGGGGTATTTTTGTACCTGGGATATTTGTTTCTGGGGTATTTTGTACCTGGGGTATTTTGTTTCTGGGGTATTTTGTTTCTGGGGTATTTTGTACCTGGGGTATTTTGGTTTTGGGGTATTTTGAACCTGGGGTATTTTTACCTGCGGTATTTTTGTACCTGGGGTATTTTGTACCTGGGGTGTTTTGAATCTGGGGTATTTTGTACCTGGGGATTTTTGTACCAGGGGTCTTTTGTTTCTGGGGTATTTTGGATCTGGGGTATTTTCTACCTGAAGTGTTTTAAATCTGAGGTATTTTGTTTCTGGGGTATTTTGTTTCTGGGGTATTTTATGCCTGGGGTATTTTGTACCTGGGTATTTTTGTACCAGGGGTATTTTGTACCTGGGGTATTTTGTACCTGGGGTATTTTGAATCTGAGGTATTTGTTTCTGGGGCTCGGGATTCTTTTGGTTTGGGGTTGGGGATTTTTGGGGCAGCCTGAGGGTTTGGCCCCGTTGATGAGAGCTCGAAGCTCACCCACCTTGACCTGGTCCCAGGACAAGGAGTGATGGCTTTAAACTGGAACTGGGGAGATTTAGTTTGGACTTGGGATGGAAATCTTCCCTGGGAGGGCAGGGAGGGGCTGGGCTGCAATTCCCAGATTTGCTGGGGCTGCCCCTGGATCCCTGGGAATGTCCAAGGCCAGGTTGGATCCACCTGGGACAGTTGAGGTGTCCCTGAACATGGCAGCACTTTAAGATCCCTTCCAACCCACCCCATTCCATGATTCCATGACAAGGTTGTCCCATACTGGAATCCCTGAACCATGGGATGGTGGGATCAGCTGCCTCCTTCCCAGTTTTCCATGTGGGGAAGGACCAGCTGGGATTTTAGGATTTTAGGGGGCTGAGATCCCTCATCCCCTGGACCTGTTCCTTCCCAGCTCTCCCGGCTCAATCCCATCTCCCATGGGATGGAGTTTTGGGATGTCCAGAGCAGCCCCTCACATCCCTGGGATGTTCCTGCACCACCAAACGGATTTTCCTCATGTCCCAGCCCGAGCTCTCCCTCCCAGCGTGAGCAGCAGCAGCTCCAGCGCTGAAATCAGTTAAAGCTGCTGTAAAATTCCAGAAAAAAGGAACATTTGAAGGCTCTGAGATCCCCCTACACACTCACACTTTGGGAGGTCAGAAAAAAAACAACTTTGAAGTGTTTAAAAACAAATCTGGAGCCTCGTTCATCTTCATTAATGAGATATTTAACCAGGCCCTTTTAATAACTTTTTGATGCCTGTGCCAAGTGAAAAAATAAGAAAACAACACCAACATTTTCTGCTTAAAAGACCTTGAGTTTGGTCTCTTTGCTGATTAAAAGACCATTATGCTCCATGCCTTTTCCTACCTTAATCCCTAAATCCTTGCTTTTTTTTTTTTTTTTTTCCCCAGGTGCCATCACAACATTCCCTTGGAGCAGTTTTTCCACGGGATTTGTGCAAGTGAGGTCAGGGAAAGGAGGTGACTTTTGTCACCTCTCCCAGGTTTTCCATGCAGGATTTAAGCCCCTGGAGAAATCAATCCCTACCTGTTTGGGTGTGAGTTTTTCCTGAGCTGGGCTGGGTTTTCTCCAGGAAGAACTGGAAATCAAAACCATCCAGGAGCTCCTTCCCAATGGATGGCTCCAAAGGTGTGGCCCTGGAAGATTTAGAGCCAGTCAGGAACGTCTGAGCGAGTCCCAGCGTGGCTCTTCTGAACTCCAGGGTGGGAACCACCGATTTTGGGGGTCCTTGACTCCCAAAATGAAGGATTTGGGGACAGAGAAATCCTTTCATAAATCAAGCATGGAGAACAAAGGGAGGGAACATGGGAAGCAGAGGGGGGACTTCCTTGTTTCTCCAGGAGCAGGAGGAGAGGGATGGGGACGGGGAAGGCAGCGTCGTTAAAGTGAAATCCCGACTGGAACGACAAAAGGAAAAGCAATTAAAGCCAGATTTGTTCCCCTGGGCCGGAGGAAGGAGGATCCCGTTGGATTTGTTCCTCCTTTCTTGTTTCCTTCAAAGCCAGGAGATCAATTGTGGGCCTTAATGAGAACCGTCTCGTGCCAGAGGTGGACAATGGAGCGGGACAGGGACATCCCGGGGATTTTACGGCAGCTTGGAGCATTGGGATCCAGCCCTGGAAGTGCCAGCCCAGCCTTGGAAGTGCCAGCCCAGCCCTGGAAGTGCCAGCCCAGCCTTGGAAGTGCCAGCCCGTTGTCTCTGGGCTCTGTGAGTATCCCAGCGCTGAGACCAAGCACGGAGCACTCGTGGCAGCTCCCATCCCTGATCCCAGATCTGGGAAAAGATGAATCCCATGGATCCCAGGGGTTGAGTGTGAGTCCATGCTTGGTCCCTTGGGATCAGGAAATTCGGGATCAGGATCTGGTTTTAAACCCCCCATCCCTGCGTGGTTGTGCTCTGTGAGTATCCTGGA
>VXBI01002225.1:0-94016 GCA_013397375.1 Toxostoma redivivum | reverse complement strand
TCCAACAGGTCCCTGTCCTTCCTTGTGCTGAGAACACCAGAGGTGGATACAGCCTTCTTCAAACCCATTCCTGAGCCTTGGTAGCATCTTGTGCCTGTTTTTGCCCCAAACCTTTGTCAGTGACAACGACTCTGCAGAACAAGAGGAAAACTTCCAGCCTTCTCATCTGCTTAGGGAGTCTGGTCTTTTCCTCTGGCAAATAAAGAGATCTTGGAGTCGAATTGCTCTGTGTTGTGAGTCAGCTCACAGCATAAATACAGCTGGAATATACACAAACGATTCTGCTCATTCCAGTGGTGCAATTTCCCATTATGCTAATTAAAGTTTCCTCTGAAGAGATGAAAGCTTGTGTTCCCATTCCTACAAAGGGAGTTGTGGTACAGATGGGGGCTGCCCTAATCCCATTGAATACATTTGGTCAGGCACTTCCCTTGCACTGCACTGTTCCCTTTCCAGGGTCTTGCTTGCTCCATGTGAAAAGTTCTTTCTCACATCACTCGTGTGCAGTGGAATTCCTAAAGTGAGTCCTCGTGTGTAAGGTTTGCAGCATTTCCTTTCCAAAATGTGATGTGGTGAGGGGATAAAGCCACAAGAGAGAGAGGTTATGACAGGATCTTCTGATGCATCTTTTTCTAATCATAGCAAGACATTCCTTCATGCTTGCTGTTGTATTGAGTGGAGTTCTTCAGAGAAGCTGGCTTTCTTCTTCCAGTTCTGTTTCTCATGATACACTTGGGATCAGTTCAACTGCTTTTACTCATTCCTCTCTCCTTTCTAACACAGAGGTACCAGACTTAGAACCACAGAATGATTTGGGCTGGAAGGGACCTTAAAGATCATCCAGTTCCAACCCCTGCCATGGGCAGGGACACCTTCCACTACACCAGGGTGCTCCAAGCCTGTCCGACACAGCCTGGAACATCCCATTCCACGGATGGAGCAGCCACAGTTTCTCTGGGCAACTTGTACCAAGGCCTCACCATCCTCACAGAGCAGAATTCCTTCCTAATATCCAACCAAACCCTGCCCTCTGTCAGTTTAAAAACATTCCCTCTTGTCCTGCCACTTGAGCTCATTGTCCAAAGTCCCTCTCCAGCTCTCTTGGAGCTCTTTCAGATACTGGAAGGGGCTCTGAAATCTCCCTGGAGCCTTCTCTTCTCCAGGCTGAACAGCCCCAACTCTTCTAGCCTGGCTTCAGAGCATCTTCATGGTGTCCCACGCTCCTCCTTGTTCTGTGAAGGTTCTGTGCTCTGTCCTGCCTTTTCAAAACCCACTGAGGCCTTACTTTTTCCACACTGCCCCTGAGAGCAGCAGACATGGCCCTGGGATTCCTGATGGCCACTGCTAACCTGGATGCCTCCCTTGGATTATTTCTGAGGACAAGGATGTCAATTTGGCCATTATTGGCAGAGACAGACTTTCTCCTGGCTGTACTTTTCATTCTCTGCTTGGGATAAAGACTCCAAGGAAAAGCCAAAGAAAAATTTTTGCCTTTTCTTCAGGCATTAAAGTAATAATGATATTTTTTTATGTAAGATGCTGTTGAGCATCTTGCTGACTGAAGTGAGAGCATTTAGAGATAAAAGTGTGATGTGCCACTTCTGCCTTGCCAGGGCAATAACAGATCAAACCTCTGCAAATCACTAACACAAAGAAAGGTTTTGCAGAGCAATCCACGGCAGGGACTGCAGGAGGGCTTAGCCTGCTGTGCATATCAAAGTTTCCCTGGTTATGCCTTGTCTCAGTTGCAGCTTTAAGAAATTCCTGAGGAAGGGCTTCTGCCTTAATAGGAAGTTGTACCTCTTTTAAAGCTGCATTTGTATCGCTCACGCAGCAAGAGCTCTTGTCACATGGAAGCCATCAAATCAAAACACTGACATGGCAAGAGAATAAGACAAGATAATGAAATGAGAAATTAAGAGCATGAAAAGTAAATGCTGTAGAAAAGCTGACACTTCATAATACTCCTACTGAACACTTGCCTGTATTTCAAAGTCAACCGATAAGAAATTATTTGCTTTTCTTATATAACAGAAATAGATAAAGGGTTCTGTTTGGATAGGAGAAGATTCCACTAGGCTGCAATTTACGTATGAATGCTCAATATTTAAAGGAATTGCTTCTTTCACTTTGTCAACTGGCATAAATGTATGCTAAAGAGGGATTCATTAGAAAAAGTCATGCATTGCATGAGCTCAGCTCCAATAATCCTGATCTTGCCAGGCAGGTGTTTTGCATCCTATTAGGATATGGCACATGGAGCTGCCAAGCAGGAGGCTTGCCACATGGGTTCTGATGTTCTTTTCTGGAAACAGAGTAAGAGAATCTCACCTCTCTCCCTTAAAACAAAACACCATTTACTCTCTGTGTGCTCAGAGATAGTCGAGATAGCCCAATGTGTTATTCAGAGGGAAACGCCTTCAGTGTGTACCCCTGAGAATGAGGGATGAGCCGTGGGGTCCTCTCCTGCACTCTGACCTTCTCTGGCACAGAGGTCATGCTGGATCTGCCTGCAAAGGTGGGACACCACAGACCTGCACTTTGTCACAGCTGGATTGCAGCAAATCTGGGAGCAACATCTCCACGCCTGAGCTTGCCATGCCAAATGCACTCACTGACCTGCTGTCCTTATTTAGCCCAGCTCAGGGTTTGTACTGTGCTGCACAAATGCACCTCTCAGTATCCTGGCTGTAAATCAATGACAATTCTTCCTTATCTTGTTAGGGAACAATTTTAAAAAAATTAGATATTTTCTGTAACGTCCCTTGTGCTAATCTGCTTGTCATATGCTTTCCCATGGTTGCTTTGATATAACAATTAACCCATTTTAAATCTCTGAATGAATATTCCCCCAAAACATGCTTGTTTTGAAGGGATGTAGGAGTGAGTGAAACTCGAAACCAAAGGTTACAGCTGTTTTTCTTCCAGGAACAATAATAAGAGAGGCAGTATGCTGCCCAGGTTGGTTAACCCAAAGACCCAAGAACTTTTCCCTTCCTCTTTTCCTCATGTCCTTGCTTTCATGAGTGAAATTTATCATTCATACTTGCTTGGTTTTTAATCTGCTACATCCCTTGACAGTAGAAATATAAGAATTTCCATCAAAACTCCATTTAAAATTTCCAGCCATTCAAGGCAGCTTGAACTCAAGCTGTGGGATTTGAAGTAAAAACATATATACATAAATATGTATGTTATCACATTACTTATTGGTTGTGTTTTTTCTTCTATATTTAGCACACGTACTGCACTGCCAGGTAAAGAATAATTATGTTTATTTTTTGGATGCTTTCTTCTATATTTAGCATAGATACTGGCTTTCCAGGTATAATGCCCTTCTCATCACCCAGTCTCAACTGCAAGCTACCTGAAAAAGACAAAACATTTATTTGCCTATATCCCCTGAACATTACACATAAAGAATCCTGACCTGACCACTGGGGGCTTCTAAATTTTCTTTTATATTTTTTTTTTGGCTTGGTTTTCATGGGGTTTTGTTGGTGGTGGTGGTGGTATGTGGGGTTTGTTTTTTTGTTATTTTTTACTATTCCGTACTTGCTTGCCAGCTTTGGAAGCTGAAGATAATGACAAGGCATAAAACTTCCCATCTACTCCAAAGCTTAATGTTCTTCTTTAATGGTTTAGTATGTTCAGAATTGGTTAACAGGGAGAGAGGGAGGCTGAAAGGGTGCCTTGCATGTTGGTGTATATTTTTCATTACTGCACAACATTTCCTGGAGTTGTTCTCCAAGGCATCTGAGTGCTTGTTTACCAAGAGGCAGCTGTCCCCCATTGTAAAGGAAAATCAAGAGGGAGACCACTTTAAATTCATTCGTTTCTAACAGGAAGGACACAAACAAAGGATAGAAAGAATCTGTACTCTGTTGGTACACGTTTGCAAATAAAGAGCCACTGTTCATAAATACCTGAAAAGTGGATACATTGCTCTGAGAAAGTCAAGTAGGTGTGCTACAAAACAGAGTTGTTTATGCACTGTATTAATATCAAGAAGAATTCAGTAGCAAAGCAGATGCTAGGGGATTTTTAAAGGTGGTGTTTCTAGAAGGACCACATGCAAAAAGTCCTAGTTAGCAGTAAGCAATATTCCCATGTTTGTTGTTATGCATTCAAGTGGGCTGCAGGATAAATGAGGATAAGAAGACTATTTTGAATGCTGCTGTCAGCTTAATATATAAAAGTCTCCCAGGATGAGGTATCCCCTTGGTTTGACTATTCCTGAGCAAAACATTGAGCTCTCCCTTCCAGTCTGAGAAGCTGCAAATAACTTGTGTACACTTGGAGTGCTGCAAACAGGAAGAAGTAAAAATAAACATAGAGATCATAGGATCATGGAATAGTTTGGGTTGGAAGGGACCCTAAAAATCATCTAGAAATGTTGGTATAGATTTGGCATTTCAAGCAACTATCACATTGGAAAAAAAAATCTTGAAATTATTTAGTTATTTGAATCTTTATTTTTAATCTGAGTTTCTATCTCAGTATTTCATGTTATTTTATTTTTTTTTTCTTCTCATCACCTCTCTCTCTCTTTATTATCTGGATGTCATGCTTTGCACTGAGCTGGGAAGTGAAAAAACTGATGGACCTTTCCTGGTGTGTGTGTTTGCAGCTGATGAAGATTTTTCAGGAATACTATTTCCCCTCATTCATTCTCTCTCACAGCTAGATACAATACCACTTTCCAGCTCTCAATCTTCAGGAGAAGTAGCATCTCTGAATTTCTGATGACTGTCAGCTTCATGTAGATGCTGAGAAGATGAACATTGGGAAGTCAGTGAGAGAATAATTTAAGGGTCTTGAAAATGAGAGACGTGTGAGTGTCAGGAAGTAATTTGCTTTCTCAAAGCATAATAAACCTGCAGGATAAACTTTCATCTCCAGTGATCACAGCAAGGTGGTGGTGGTGATATCTAAGAATAGACAAGCAGATTTCAGTGTAATGGGATTGCTGGAAAAGCTAAATAAAAAGAAATATTTGGCATCACCATCGAGGCCAAATAACAGGCCAGATCTTCACTCAGCTGCAAAGGCAGCAGAAGCTTTGACAGGTGCAAGTGGAGCTAAAGCTGAATATTTATGTGAGTGATTCACTGCATCTTTCTGTTCTGCAAAAGCCATGGCTGAACTCTTAAGAGAGGCCTACATGTACCATAAAGGCCTCTGTGTACATTTCTAGGGCTTCTACTAAGATGTTTCCGGGAAAATACCAATTCATCAGCCCTGAAGTGTTTCCTCTAAATCTTGTTAGGCTTGATGAACTTAGCTGAATTCAGGACAGGGTTTCCATGGAAACTTCTCAGTTTTATTTTTCATCAGAGCTGTTGAGGAGCACAGCAGAGGGAAACCAGCCATATGGTTTAACCAAGGGCTCTTTTCCAGAAGCATGGAATGGTTTGGGTTGGAAGGCACTTTTCAAGATCATCTTTGAAACCCCCTGGGTTTCAAACAACCTCCACTGGAACAGGTTGCTCCAAGCCCCATCCAACCTGGCCTTGAACTCCTCCAAGTTGAGGCATCCAAAAATTCTCTGGGCAAACTCTTCCAGTGCCTCATCATCCTCACAGGGGAGAACTTCTTCCCAATATCCCATCTAAACCTGCCCTCTCTCAGCTTAAAATTGTTGACCCTTACCCTTGTCTTTACAGATCTTGTTAAAAAGTCTCTTTATCAAAAATTATTTTCCTTTGGAGTCTGAAGCTCAAGGAGATGCCATCCCTCATGGATGGTCTTGGGATGGAGAAACCAACTTTCTCTGGGGCATTGAGCTGTTGCAAAGTGTTGGGAGTATAAATATAGGTATAGGAGTCAGATAACACTTGTGGACTGGAAACAAAGTGAAAAAATATAGTCCCAGATCACCTCTGAATCCATAAACTTCTAAAATTTCACTTAGGTCATTCAGTACACACAGTGATGTCCTACTCTCATCCAAATTTCCACAAGGTTGATTTTCCCAAGCAGCGTTTATCCTGGCAACTTTTATCAGTATTGAGCTTTCCAAATGAAAGCACAGACTGTGAAAAGAATGAAAAAAAATAATGATTATAGGTCAACATTGTTTGCAAATATATCCTTATTCTGTGTATGTTTTAAACAAATATCCCATTTTAAAAGGGCTATAATTGTTTTACTTATTGATAGTCAACTTCTCAGTTTTTAGTTGGATTGTACTACATTAGGGAGATTACTGCTGGTTGACATTTTCACAGAGTAAAATCCCTGATTTATGGATTAATTATAGGGGGAAAATGGGATTCTGAGGACTCTTTCTTTTACCTGAGGGATCACTCCATGGGATGAAGGGAGGGTTAAAGGAAGTTAGCAAATCAAAGGGGAAATTGTTTTGTGATGGGACCAGTGAGAGTTTGCAGAGCATTTTCTGATGTAGCTGCCACACACAAATGACAAAGTCCTTGGTGTCACACCACCAGACTTTAGGGACACTCATAATAAATAATCTGATAGGGACACTGCATATGTGTGTGAAATGAACCAGAAGGCAGAGGTGTGTCTGAGACTAAATCCATTGAGAAGCATTTTTTTTCTGGGAATTTTGGCTCAAAGGGTAACCTGTAAAGAAAATTATTACAGTACACAAGTAGAGTCCTGGAGTCTGTACAAAGTAAAAATAAAATTCCATGGTAGAAATGTATTTCAATTTCCTGAGGATAACTCTTCCTATAAAGTCTTTAAGTCCCTCTCTGGATCTTTATTTGATGAAAAACTTTGAAGAATCTCTACCTTTGACTCCAAGAGAGCAAAAAATCAGAATCTGCAGGGACAGAACACTTCTGAATAAACAACGTTAAATTTTTGTGTCAAAGGCAATAATTAGATTAAGGTGTCTGAGAAAATGCAAGTCAATAAAGATTGCCCCAAATATTTCTGTACTAATTTCTCCTCATCTTCACTGTGAATATAAAGAGCTAATATCACATTTTACTCGTTAGTTATTAATGTGCTTTAAAATCTATTAGAGTATGAAATTTACATCTAAATATATTTAATATACATTTATTTTTCCTCATCAACTTATAGACATTTCAAAGTTTCAGTAGAATGGTGTCTACTTTGGATTTCTTTCTGATATTATACAAAACTCTATTGCAATTAGTTTTTCAGAAAAAAAATATTGAGGGTGAAATTACACTGTTTTCCTTTTTTCATCCAGTTGAACCTGGGTACCTCTCTAAGGAACGTGGACATCCAAGAAGTCAGTGAAAACAAATATTTCCAGCGGATTATAATGTCTGTCTACTGCCCTAATCATAGACCAGGAGCTGCCCCTGCCTCTGTTAGGCAGGATAATTTCAGGATATACTTTAAAGGATCAACAGTGTTTAATGATATGTTATTCCATATGGAAACTGTAATCAGATTGTGTAAGTCCCCCCAAAACTCACAACATTCCATTTGCCATGCCATTCTTATGCTCCACTGGAAACTGAATGACCATACCCTCATTCTTAATTGCAAATTGAAAAAGAAAAGTTAACCCATTAGTCCTTCTTAAACTATTTTGCCTGCAAGAAGCAATGCCAGCAACTGGCAGGGGAATGTTGATAATTCTATTGATGTTCTTTAAAATTGCATGTTGGAAGGATTCCATTTGTCTTCTGAAAAAGAAGAGGACATGTTTTTGGATACAAAAAAATAGCTATACTGACTTAGGAGTTCATTTTGTTGTTGGACATACTGCACTCAGTAGCATAGAGGAGCATTATTGGAGCAATAAAGATTTGTGAGAATTCATTTTTCCACTGAGGCTGCCATATATTATCTTTTGATCCAGTTCGCTGTTAAGACCCATCAACTGTTGCTTTGGCAAAGCTAAAAAGCTGTTATGTGTCAGTGGGATGGAAGGAGAAGTAAAAAGGGGGTCAAGAAAAATCTGAGTTTCACAAGATGTGAGGGTGGCACAGGTTACCCAGAGAAGCTGTGGCTGCCCCATCCCTGGAATTGTCCAAAGTCAGGCTGGACAGGGCTTGGAGCAACCTGGGAAGGTGTAGTGGAAGGTGTACCTGCCCATGGCAGAGGGTTGGAAGAGGGTTGGAATGAGATGATTTTAAGGTCATTCCAACCCTAATTATTCCATGATTCTCTGATAAGATTCCATGTTGCTGTGATGCAAGGAAAGACAATTACTATTTTTCATATATATATATATATATATATAACACATAAGAGTTCTACTATGATTATGTAAATTGATGTGAATACTGCAGGTACATCACTGAGTTTCTGAAGATTTATATTTTTAAGACAATGTCCAGAAAGTAATAGTAAAAAGGAAAAAGAATGAACTAACACCTGTCATCAGATTCAATTGACGTCAGAGCCATTTTCCCAAGAGGGTAAAGCTCACCACAAGGCCAAAAGCCAGCTGAAGGCTTAGCATCACTTCAAATCCCTCCAGAAAATGAAATTTCACTGATGGGTAAGTCTCAGAGCAGGCTTTTACACAGTGGGGATTTTCGCAAATGTGGAGGTTTTATTCTTTTGTGCATTCTCAGTGACCTTTGACTAAATGTGTCTTTTCTGCAGCAATCAAGCAACATTAGGAATAAAACAGGGAAGATAAAAAGCACCTTGAGAACATTTATTTTTATTGCAAGGTGTCCCATTCCCTGCCATCCTGGGGAAATGAAACCTGGGAGGGATAGCAGTAGAAAGAGCACTTTATTGAATTGGCTCTTCCCACTCCCATTTCATAACAATGAGGGATGAAACACAAATTTTAACACCTAGACAATTCATTTTGGCATAAATACACAGCTTTAAAAATTAATAAAAAAGCTATACCAATTATAAAAGTGATTTACCAAGCAAAATAAATTTTGTCACCTGTTACTTTTACGCTTGCATACCTGTTCTCTCTCTCTTGTTGACTTTTATGCTTTCTATATGCTAAATACTCTCATGATCCTACAATAGACTTCACAGGGTTTGACAGCCGGAGAGGTTTGTTACATTATCTTATTTTTTTCCTCTTTTTTTGGTTGTTGTTTAGGGAAATAATTCAACTCTCAGTTTTATTCTGCCTTCACTTACCTACACTTGCAGTCAGTCACCTTGGATACTTGTTCATTATTTATCATCACATGTGTGCTGATGTTTAATGCCAGAAGCAGGGCTCTCATTTGCCTTTTTCATACACAGAATAAAATGTCTTAGTTCTTTTTTCCATTAATGCTATAAATTTGAAGCTAGATTGAACTCCTGTATGATAAAATTCATCTTTATACAGCCTGAATGTTCTGTAATGCTCTTCAATCTCAGTGCAAATGGTTTTGAGCTTAAATTTTTGCAAACAGCTGCCATTTTTGTTTTTTTTTTTTTTTGCATTTATTTCAGTTTTGAAAAAAGAGAAATTTGGGGTGTTAATATTACATGGAGAGCTATTTTCTCTCCCTATTAATGGTGCTAAGTGGTTTTGATGCTGGAAACTCTTCTCACTGCCAGTCAAAGCTTTAGTGGAATATACTAGGGGAATATTATATTTTAAAATGAAAAGTAACTTCTAGAAAAGGATTAGATAAGCTTATAAAAAAAAAATCCCCCTGCCATCAAACAGTGTGATATAGAACTAAAAATCATATATGTTATAAAAATTATAGAGACCTTGACAGAAGTCACAGATATTCATGGATATTCATGGATATTTCCTCACCCTTAGTTATGTCTAATATTATTTAAACAAAGCAAGCCCAAAGTCTGACTTTCTCTTTTTGAGAAAACAGTTTAGAAACAGCAGCAGCCTTTCCACTGCCTGTTAGGGATTTCTCAGCCAGCCCTGGTTCATGTGTCAGTGCCATTCCCCAGGATCTTGTCACCCAAAACGGTAAAGTTCCATATGGAGCAGAGGTGCAGCAAGTCTCCTTTGATGAAAATCTCATCTCAAATGCAGAAAACTCATGGAAAAGTGTTGATAAGAGACAGGCTTATCAATTTCCTGAATTCCAAAACTCTGAAAGCTGTCTGGAGGAGTTTCACAATTGCTGGATGAGCCAGTGAACTAATGGAGGCTTTTCCCAAGATGGTGCTCCCAGTATCCCAGAAAACATTGGTGACATTGGGTGCTCCAGTCTGTGCTTGGAGTTGGAATCTGCTCCCAACCTTGGATGCACCTTTTGAGGTTAGATATGGACAGGTGGCTCAGCAGCAGGAGTGCAAGGATATCCTCATTTTGTCATTTCCTATCCTCTCCTGCAGTTTGTTCCCTCTCCATTCTGCATGGCACCCCTGCATGTAAATTCATGCATCAGAATTCCAGCCAGATCTTTCTTTTGTGTTTGGGTACCTGAAAGAAAACGTGAGCTCATAGAATCATAGAATGGTTTGGGTTGGAAGGGACCCTAAATATCATCTAATTCCAACTCCTCTGCCATGTGCCCCACCCAACCTGGCCTTGAATATTTCCAAGGATGGGGAATCCACAACTTCTCTGCCAACTTGTTCCAGCTCAGTTCAACCACTGCTAAGTAAATCCTCTCCTTGGCTTTTGTCTGTGCAGAGGTTTCCTGCCACAGAAGTTTGCCAACAGAAAGTTAATCTCCAAACCTCCTCAAAGGCAGCTTGATGCAGTGCAACTTTTGTCTATTTGGTGTAAGCTGCCTGCTTACTCCTAAGAGAGGCTGGGAAAAAGTGTGTCTATTGATATCATTTCCCTCTAATGATTCTAATTGTACCAAACTTCAAGGGGTTAAACTATAAATACTGAATTCTGGAAGAAGACATTGACTGAAGGCAGAGAATCCGTATAAAACAAATACATTCCCCTCATAAAGAGCACTCAGGTCAATTAAAGGTTCTCATCACAGTTAGAGTTAAATTGCTCATGTCCAATATATATTTTTGAGTCATTAACTTAAAAAAGATGGAGCAGGAAAGAGAAGATAATTTAGTCCTGGAGATAAAGGAAAACGTTTCAGGACATGATAACAGCAAAGAGGATGCTTGTCTTCCTTTGCATCTTTCTAGTATCATTTATGCATTAAAATTGACTAAAATTCAGGTGCTGAGGCTGATGAAGTCTGAACTAAGTATTTAGCAGGGCCATTGAAGAAGATGGTGCTGCAGTGCAGTGGAAGAGACCTAAACCCTTAAGCTTCCACCGCCCCCATCAATTAACTTCAGGGGATGAGATAAAATGTAGGGAACTCTGGAAATTTGGTACTTCCCTCTCAAGCTTCACTACAACTGCTCTTTGGAGGAGAGCAATGAAGGAAAGTGATGGCTCACTGCATGTTCTGAGGACAGGGATGAGGAGTATCCTTGGATCTCAACTATCTCCATCACCCATGGTGAAATTGTGAGTTTAGAAAACTTGTGTGATCCTATTGGCTTGCATTCAACCCTTGGTCTAACATTAATTAACTATTTACAAAACTTACATTCAGTGTTTTCAATAGTTTAATACAGGTCTTTGTTTCGAAATTGTAACTTGTATATTGAGCAAGACAAATGGAAAACTAAGGAAGCAGAAAACAATCCCTTTTTTTCCAGTTTTATATTTATAGATATAATATATATTAATGGGAACAGTTCCCTGAAAGCTGACACCTCAATGTTGTGTACATCTCTGCTTAGATTTTAAGTCCCCATGATATTTCAGACAAAGTAAATTTTGCTTTGCATTGGATTGTGAGAACTGCTACAGCAGGAACAGGAAGGTGTTAGGTCAATTTTTTCAGGACCTTAATTTCTTAGTGATATTTAAGAACCCAAATATTTAAACATAGGATGCTATTAGAGTCTAGATTGGAATTTTTGTAGGACTTCTCTTTTTCAGCCCAAGATATCCAGTAGTTTTACTCTAAGCATATTTCGTGACTGATGTGAGCACTGCTTAGGCTACAAGGCTCTCTAAAATGTTTTATTTATTCTAGTGATAGACTGTAGATTTTCCATTAGCATCAGCCTTTAATGAACAGTAAACACTTAGGACTTACATCAAGAGCAGGCAGGGACAAAGACAAGATGGCTTTATGGGTAATTAACTCATGATGAAATCATGTGCAGCTCAGGTCTGACTATTTTATAGGTTGGCCCTTTTATTTCTTTCCCAAAATAAACACTGTGGGTTTTTAATTCCTCAAAATATGTCAGTATGACAGTCAAGAACTGCAGACTTTAAACAAAAAATATTTTTGGTTACTGTAGGTGTAGCCCCTGCTTTGGGGGCTGTAAAAGAACTCCAAGACTGGTTCTGATCTCTTGAGTCATTTTCTCTGTGGAGTTTTGCCAGACAGATTGTGGACTGCTGCTTGTGTCACAATAATAAATGCCAGACATTTCTCATGTAGATAGTGTCTCATGGGAGCTCTTTAAAAGGAAAAATGAAAGTCTAAATACATGAGCACTTCAGCTGAGGGCAAGGGTGTTGATCTACAGCAGAATACAAGGTGACTCTGCTTGTCTGATGGAAGTGGAGATTGGAGGGAAGCAAAGTGCTTTTCTCTTGGTTTTTCCTTTTTCTCCGATTTTTGATCTGCGTTTTAAGGCTGCTGTTCCAAGGCAGAAATGCAATTCTTGTGACTTTTCCACATGATTATGTGCTTCAGTATAACCACAGATTTCATTAAATGGAAGCCATGTTCTTCAAATTGCAGCAATTTGGCAACCTTTCCCAAAATACTTTCTGGCAAGGATGAAGCAAAGGCTTTTAAGATTTATTATGAAACATATTACCAAAAGGCACTCAGTACTGTAGAGTTTTGCTCCAGGCACACCTGAATCTGTGGAAAAATAGGACTACTACGAGGCTTTTATGATCCTAGAGGATAGAAGCCAGAGAAGCAGTGACGACAGGTGCCATGACAAGTAAATATCACAATAGATACCATCAAGATTTGTACTTTGTAATCATGTGCTGCATTTTGTAACATGTATTAACACCATTTATATATATTTTCTATAGTTTAGTCTTTAATGTTCTTAGAGGAAGTTTCTTTGATCAAGATGCTAAAAGTAAGGTCCCAACTCAATGAATTATTTTATTTTATTGTAGTTCCTGTAGGGAATCTAAGGGATTGTTGTCACCTTTGAGTAAATTCTTTTCCAAGTTTGAAAAATTCTGCTGTGGAATATAGAGGAGTTTAATGGCTTCACATTCAGCCCATGGATAGTCAGTACACAGCCACAGGAAAAGACAGTGTCTAAAATTATAATAGGAGGAAGACATAAAAGAAGGATTCAAGTAGAAGGAAAAATGTTTTGTGTAGACACCAATATAATGATTACAACACCTCCAAGCATGGTTCCTACCTACAAGTCATTTGAGTTATATTTCAGAGAAAATTGCATTTCTCCTCCTCCCTCAAAGCAGAGCTAGACAGGGAAAGAATTCCACTTAGAGGAATTCCATAATTTCCAACTGTTTTATTATTTGGAAATGGAGTAAATATATTCTATCTCAATAAAACTTCCAAGGAAATGAAATTGTAAAAGAAAAACTTTGGTTCGATGCATGCTAACTTTTGGAATTGCTTTTTAAAAAATTCATTTCTTCTGCACCAAAACTGCATTTCCAACTGTTTCATTTTCCCCTTCCAAACAGAATTTTAACTTCCTTTTCTTATTTCAAAATGTTTTCATTTAAATGAAAATGAAAGTGTACGATGAAAGCATCTTATGACTAAACAGCCTAACCAACTTTTTCCGAGAACCTCGTTAAGGCTTTTGACGGCTTTGTTCCAGCCCACACACTCGAGGAGCTTTGTGTGAGCTCCCTTTAGAGGAAGAAATGAAGCGCTTGGGTGAATAACAATAAATGAGATTTCTAAACCCACATGTTTGCATCTTTCTCAGTAGGTTGCAGCTATTTCTTTCAGAACTTGGTCCTTTCTGTCAGATCTCTGTAATTGCAAAATGCTGTCAAGAGAGCTTCACCTTCAAATTAGCCAGAAAGTGAATCTTTTTTGAAGGAAATATAAAACTGGTGGTTGAAATGCAAGGCCAGATCAGGATAATTGGAGGACTGTGAGTGGAAGAGTCTTTTCTGCAGCTGGAGATTCCTTGTCCCTGTCTGAGCCACAGCCTTATCTTACCAGAGGGTTGTAGGCAATGAGTAACTTCCATGTTTTTGAGACAAATCATAGAATCACAGAATGGTTTGGGTTGGAAAGGACTGTTAAGATCATCTCATTGCTACTCCCTGCCATGGGCAGAGACACCTTCCACTATCCCAGGTTGTTCCAAGCCCCATCCAACCTGGCCTTGGACACTTCCATGGATCCAGGGGCAGCCGCAGCTTCTCTGGGAAACCTGTGCCAGGGCCACACCATCCTCACAGGAAAACATTTCTTCCTAACATCTAATTTAAATCTCTCCCCTTTTAGTTTAAAAACCATGCTAAAAGGAGAGGTGAATTCATCCAAGTTACATCAGTGTGTCCTTGTTGGGAAAGTGTTACTTTTTATTAGACTTTGTGATGAGTTGAGCCTGGCTGGACACACGATGCCCAAAAAAGCTGCTCCATCACTTCCCTCCTCATCTGGACAGGGGAAAAAAGGAATAATGAAAGGCTTGTGGGATGAGATAAGGACAGGGAGAGATTACTCACTGATTACTGTCATAGGCTAGACTTGGGGAAATTTAATTAAATTATTATAATTCATCAGACTGGGAAAAGGAGAAGTAAAACCAAATCTTATAAACTCTTTTTCTCTTCCCTTTCCTTCTTCCTGGGCTCAGCTTCATTCCAGATTTTCCCTATCTCCTTCCCAGTGGCTCAAGGGGACAGGGAATGGGGGTTACAGTAAGTTCATCCCACACTGTCTCTTCTGCAGTTGGCTCCACCTTGCTGGTAAGAGTGGAATGAAGTTTATGAGTTCTTGAATGTCTGGAATCCTGTGTGAGGATTGAGCTGCTCAAGCATCACTGACATAAGATGGGGAGTGTAATGAGGAGTGATTTGATTTAAAGTTGCCATCATGCACTAGAGGAAATCACATTAAGCAAAATCTGAGCTCCACATTTATTTCAAGATGCTGACCTGCAGTGAGATCTGGCTGTAATATCTTGGATTTGTTGACCCTCCATTAAATAGAAGAAGCATAACATGGAAATTCAGTTTCTAGATGGTCAGTGAAGAGAAAACCCAAATATAAACTCATTTTTTTCTAAATTGCTGTTGCTTCCATTGGTGAAAGTGGTGTAGATCATGCAGTCTTCAGAACAGGAACTACTGGCAGAACTACTCAGGAATATTTTTAATCAGATGCAAATTTTTTTTAAAGTAGCAATTTATCAGAATGGAGACACATGAAAATTCTCAGAAAAAAAAAAATCTCTAGTCCAGGATACAATAAAACTGTTAAGAGAGGGAGAGAAAACCATTGAAGGAAAAAATGGTATGGTATATTTGTCTCTGGGTCCTAAGCACATTCTCAGTATTTGTATAAAATAGGATGTGTGAGAAAGGAAACAATTAGAAAAAAAATTCCAGTAAATGGAGCTGGGTTAAATTTCCTCTCAAAACCAGATCAAAGGGTGTACAAATGAGGATTTGAAATCAAACCCCTCATAATCCAAGTAATTTAACAACAAATTCTCTTAATTAGGACAGTAGCATTTTCTCATATCTCATGTTCTAAACAGCAGATTGACAGATATAAAGTCAATGAGCCACACCTAAGCTCATCTTGTTTTCCAGTCTAATTTTTGCCTTTTTTGATGCACCGAGGACTATTTTTATCCTTCTCCTCTGCAAAAGTATAATCCTGCCTAGCTCTGGGTCTGGAATGACACCCTGTAAAACAAAATAACGAGGCACTTCCTTTCTCTACAAACTGTGCCCCAGTGGGAAACTCTTCTGCTATTTAAAAAGATTGAAATACTGGAACAGTATTTTTCTCATACCTTTGTGAGAGCCAGAGACTCTGCTTTAGGGACTTAAGCCCAAATGCTGATCTCCTCAGTCAATCTAATGATAGCTTCAAGTTCAGAGAGAGTTGCTCATTTTATTACTAG
Source organism: Toxostoma redivivum (assembly GCA_013397375.1). NCBI lineage: Eukaryota > Metazoa > Chordata > Aves > Passeriformes > Mimidae > Toxostoma > Toxostoma redivivum. The sequence continues at coordinate 78,023 of VXBI01002225.1, read as the reverse complement.
TCTTACTGCCACTGCTGTAATTATTTTGTTCATCTCACCGTCTCTAGAAAAATCCCGACTAGTTATTAATATCTCAAGACACATCTAAAACTTCCATCAGCTTCATTTGAAAGGAAAAGTGAGGTTTTTGTTTGCCACCAAGCCTGCCATCCTTTTCCATTTGGGCTTTAATTTCACTAGAAGGTGTTGGGTTGCCATGGCAAAGCTCATATCTTCCCTTCCCTATCTCAGTAGGTGCTTTGGAGGGGGAGGTGGTCAGAACAAGAGGTAATTTGTGCTAATGAACAGCTGTGTCCCAAGAACGTGTTCATACAGCGCTCACTTGCAAGTTCCTCCAAAAAACACCCCCACAAACCAATCCAGCAAATTCTCTGCTAAAGGGGATGCACAGAATTTTGTAGAAACTAAAGCCAGGCAATAAAAGGCTTGGATTCTGTTTTCCATGTTCCAGGCTGGTAATGGTAGCAATAAACATGAGAATCAAGAGACTAAACCCTTAAATCCTCACTGGTCTTTCCCTGAAGTTAAGGGAAGAGCTGGTGCAGGACACTGAGCCATGCCCATGATCTGAGTTTAACAGAAAGAATCCTTTGTTTGGGTTCATGTGGAGTCCTTCTTGGCAGAAGTTTTAGAGTGAATTGCATTTTTCAGTGTGACTTCTAGGATGCAGCTGAAAAGAGAATATGTAGTGGTTTTGGTTTGCCAATTTGAAATTCCAATGCACCAATTTATGTCGTGACTTTAGCATTGGCCAAATTGCCAGTGCACCCACTAGAATTATTTACTCATTTCCTGCTGTGAGATAGGATTAGGAGGAAGGCAAAACAGGCTCAAATTTTGAAGGGTACAAAGAAAACTTATTTCTAGAAACTAGGAAGAAAAATAATAAGAATCAGACAACTTATTTCCTATTTAAGAGGAACATCTGGGTAATGATTCAACTTACCGTGAGGAATAGTTCTGTGCTACTATTAGGTTATAAACTCTTGAAGGCATGGAATTGCATTTAGAAGAAGCAACACTCAAATTTATGTGTTTTTTTAATAGAATCATAGAATAGTTTGGGTTGGAAGGGACCTTGAAGGTCAGCTAGTTCCATTCCCTTGCAACACAGATAGAGAATATTTTACTTTCTTTCAAGTTCCACAGTCTTGTTTTGGACTTTCAAAACCTTCACTACAACTGTGGAAAAGGAGGAGAGTCCAATGAGTCATAGGTTGGACTTGATGATCTCAAAGACCTTTTCTAAGCTGGTTAATTCTGTGATTCTGTGATATAAATTAATTCCTGTTCTGAGGATAACTTCGGGAGGACTTTAGAGGTGAGATGGGGATCTGTAGCAAAACTTGTTATTTAGATATATTTTTCTCCACTTCCTGGGTTGCTTGTGTTTTATTCACTGCTACAAGTATCAGGATTCTAAGTGGCAAAATATGTTGAGGGAGCTTTCAGACAAGTTATGATGCTGCTATGAATGAGGAGCCAAATTCTAAGTAATGTTTATTTGCTGAGTTACTCTGCAGGCCAGTGAGGAATCAAAGAATCACTTAGGTTGGAAAGGGTATCTGGAGTTCCCTAATTGAAACTTCTGCTGAAGACAGGGCTGATTTCCAAGGTAAACCTCCTTCCCCTTGGCTGGGCAGAAAAATCTGAAAGTATTTGAGATGCCACAGGCTTTCCAGCCCTAAATGTGTAGTTAGCCATTTTGGTGATGAAGAATTTTTTTAACATATTTCCAAACAGCTGAAGTTTGTGACCACTGCCTTTAGTGGGGCACCTCTGAAAGGAGCCTGTATTTGCCTTTGCTCTAACACCACTAAATTTTGAGGAGGTTGGAGTTAGTTACCTGTAGCCTTCTCTTCTGGCTAAACAGGTCAAAATATAAAAAAGACATCACTATATATGAAGAATATTAAGCTATTAGAATGTGTCTGAAGGAGGGTAAAGAAGATGGTGAAGGGTCTGCAGGTGAAACCTGCAAGGAGCAGCTGAGGACACTTGGTCTGTTCTGCCTGGAGGAGACTGAGGTGAAACCTCATTGCAGTACAACTTCCTTATGAGGGGAAGGGGAGGGGCAGGCACTGATCCCTTTGTGGTGACAGTGACAAAACCCAATGGAATGGCCTGAAGTTGTGTCCAGGGGGTTTAGGTTGGATATTACAAAAAGGTTCTTCACCCAGGGGGTTGTTGAGCAGTGGAATGGGACCCCTAGGGAAGTGGTCACAGCCCCAAGCCTGACAGAGTTCAAGAAGAGTTTGGAAAATGCTCTCAGGCACATGGTGTGACTCTTGGAGTTGTCCTGTGCGGGGCCAGAAGTTGGATTTGATGATCCCCATGAGTCCCTTCCCACTCAGATATTCTGTGATTCTGAAAGTCTCTTTTAGCTTCTCCTCATAAGGGTGCTCTGCTGACCCATCTGCAGCTTGTTCCCCAGCAGAACCACCTGAGAGAAAACAGCCCTGCTGCCATCCTCCCTGCCTCTCCCTACAGAATGCTGTGTCCATCACATTGCTCCAGCACTGTGAGTTTCCTCCAAATCCCTGCAATTCCAGTGTCATAGCTCTGCACCTGCACTTGGGTTTCTCATTCCTCCTGTTTCTTTGTCGTGCTGGGTGTGCTCAGGTACTCAAAGGAGAGTATCATCCTCTTCTGCCCTGTGCTTTGCTTGCTTCCTCTCATCCATGGTTTCTGATTATCCCAGGATGTTGCAGTTCCTAGCCCAGCAAGCTGAGTTCAAACTCCTCCTTGCCAGGTTAGCAAGTTCCTTTCCAAACGCCGCTCTGTTCTCACTCTTTGAAGCAGATCCAGTTGTCACAGACTCTCAGCTGTTTAAGGAAGACTTTTTCCCCTGTCTTTTTTTAATTAAACCTCTCTAAAGTGCACATGCAATTTCAGACAGTGGGGCTGAAGTGCAGTCATTAATGACTAATGAGGAACTGAGGACTGACCTGCAGGGAACCTCCAAATTGAATATTTTCTTTTCAGATTTAGCCCGATTAAACAAATTGCTTTTGTGTCCAATCGCTAGCTTTACGAGAGAATTATTTTCCTGCTGCTCTGTCCAAACCCACAGAGACTAATTTAGATAGCATTAATTGGTAATTTCCCAGATCAAAGCTTTTAATCAAATCAATAAAGATACACAGTCTGCAGTGTGCTGATTATCATTCATAGACATAAAATATTATTTATCATGTCTACCTTGATAATGACATCAGAGGAGTACCAAGATCAACAAGGAGAGATGTCCTGATACCTTATAATATGTTGATTATGCAAAGTTTCCCTCCATTATTTGCTTGCCAGGGTATGGGGGATGTCCTTGCTGTAGGCTTCCTTTAACTCCAACATTTATTGGTAGCCTAAACATATATAAACTACTGCCATCAACCTCAGTGATTATTTTTGTAAAGTTTCAATTCCTATGGAGACATTTCAGGAATGACAGTAACAATTATATCGTTGTGGAGAAAGAGGGGGGAGCTAAAAGTCTCAACAAGTAATCATCATTTATCTTAAGAGTGAGTGCTGTGAAAAGTGACCCAATTTATATGGCAGGAGCAGCTGTATAGCTACATGGTTTTCCCATGTCAATACCAAACCTTGATTTTTTTCCTCTTCAAAGGAGAAAATTTGATCTAAAAGCTGTTGGTTTACTGCCTCTTGATATAAACACCAAACAGTAAATGCGATGAATCCAACCCTCTAAGCCTTTTAGAGGAAAGTGACCAGACCCATAGGGAAGGAGACAAAAATAGCTTTTGCAGAAAATGGGTGAAAGCCAAATTTGCAATTTGCCTGCCCTCTCTGACCCCTTAGACCTCTATTTTCCTGCATTTCATCTTCCCAAACCACCTTTCCATGCCTTAGGGTATTCTTCACCTAAAACACACTGTAACACAGCAGTGGATGTTCTCTGCCCAGGGCAGGAGGGGTGGAATGAGATGATCTTTAAGGTCCCTTCCCACTCAGGCCATTCTATGATTCTAGGACTGTATGATTATATGATAACTTCTTTTTCTAGCTCCAGAATCAGCCATCATTCCTAGGGAATTATCCCATAATTCCTAAATCCTATCCACTGCTTTCCACCTGTGGATGTCAAAGCACATCCAGCAAACCCTGATGTCCAGAAGCCAAGGGAGGGAAGGGGGGTAACCCACCCATAACACGAATCCTTAGATCCCAGCTCTACAAACTCACTCACACTCTTCATTGTCCAGTTATCTGTTTTGTTATTTCTAGTCTCATATTTGTGAACATGTCAGTGAAATTCCCCCCTCCTTTGGCAAACCTGCACCGGTGGAAGAAAATGTATTTTCTGCTTTGTTTTGCTTTGTTTGTGAATTCTACATTTGGGAACAGGGTGGGGAGAGCAGGGAATCAACAGTTCGGTGAAGACCAGCTGCTTGCAACATGCTTCCTTTGCAGCTTTCTGTCAGGAATCTGACAGCTTTAGTTATTGTGATGGAGAAATAATGAGGTGAGAAAAGAGCTGTCAAAAAAAAGATCGGATCTCTTCTTCTAAGGAAGTAATTTACTTTTTGTGTGTTCTGTGGTTCCCAGAGACAAGAAGATGTAAGGACTCCACTTATAGGGAATAATTCTGTATTTCCCTAAACCAAGGCAATTACCAAAATAAAACAGAAAAAATGATAATTTGTCTACAAAAAAAGAGAGGCCTATTAGTTTTGCTATGAAAAGTTAATTAAATGTGGGCATTAATAGCACTTGGGATAGGTGATAGTAGGTGATGAGATCACCATGGGTTGCCTTTGGTTAAAGAGGGGAACAGTTAGCAGTATTAATGGATTAATGGATTTGAATTAATGGATTTTAAGGCCAATTCACCTCATTCTAAAACAAATTCCTTTATTTGGCCAGGTGAATTTCCCTCTAAATTTCCCTCTAAATTAACTCTATTAATCACCATAGATATCTGCTGCCAACTAAGACCTTCCATGGGAGATCTGTCACAGGATCTCTGCACAACTAACTGGATCCAAGAGGGATATCCTAACACATCAAAAATGGCACTAAAAACTTGTGTTTATGCATCTGCAACATGCACAAGTTCACAGCTTCTAAAGAAACCTGATACTGCCTTGAATATGTATATATATTTCTTTATCTCTCTAACCTGGCACCACAAGGACATAAGCTGCAGGACCTGGGATATTTCCTGTGGATGTTTTTTATACCTCAGACATCCACAAGAGGAGTCTCAGGGCATCCCACAGAGCACAAGGTCACTTTAGCTGAGACAACTGAACCTCCCTCAGCTGATGCAGAGGTGTACTGGAGAACATTTCACGTGCAGCACTGCAGGTGGGGTCTCTCCAGAGCAGACCAGAGGGGAGGAATCACCTCAAAAGAATCTTTTTAGACACATTAATCATGTCCCTAGTGGTTTTCCAGATTATTGGATGCAGTGGCTGCTCTGACTGATTAGTTCTCTGCTGGCTACTACAAACATTTAAAAACTGATGCATATCTATTTAATTTAAGGTGGATTTAAACACTGAAAATTAGTTGAGATCACCCACAACATCCATGACTGGATCAACAGAGTTACTTGCACTTTACATGGCTAAAGAATGGTGAAATGCTTTAAAATGTCAGGACTAAATTTTAGACACAGTCAAGTTATTTAAAAAGTCCCTTGATAAATCTGGCCATTTACGTGTCTTAACTCTGGGATTCTCCCTTGAGAAGATGGAAATATAGTTTTAAAGAAATAAGTCATGATCTGAAATGGTGCTTGAATGTTGAGTCACCCTCTGTTTCATCGTTAGTGCGCCATGAAATGAGGATGCTGAAGGTACTTAGAGCCACATTTGGAAAGGTTCAACACTTTTCTAGCTTTTGCAGCATTGGAAGTGCAAGACAGGCAGAATTTTGGGGACTTTTTTGGGATCCTCTCAATTTGGCATGTTACATATGGAAAGAAGACACACTTTTCATTTGCAAATGAAGCACAGGCACCTTTGAACGTGCCTATTCTCCTACATATGTGCCTGACTTCTGCACGAGCATGATTAGCAGAACCAATCCACGTTCCTTATGCTTTGTACACAAACCTGAGACTCCCTCTTGAACTGCAGATATTCCCTGAAGCAGTATTTACACTTGTAAGACAAGTGGATTGTCTCTATCCCACAAACCTTATCCACAGTCAAGGGATCATGGCCAGTGGAAAGAATAAAATTGTTTCCTGTGCTCCACTTGCATGATAAATTCTGACTTATATTTTTGGCTTCGTCCTCTTTTTGTTTCCACACACTTGAACTTTTTTTTCTGGAAGCAAAATTCTACCTTTTTTTCTATCCTTTCTTCAGATATAGTGCATCAAAATAAAACATTGGTACCTATCCATTGGAAAGCCACTTGTGTGGACAATTGGTGGCACTGCTAGTGACAATTTTATCTCCAGTTTTTGCTTTTGTTCCTCCACAGGCTCACTTAACTGCATTTTTGGAATATGTTGAATGAGCACAGGAGTGAGAGATGCCCTTAATATTCCAGCATCCTGCCTCCCCACCCAGCAGCACAGCTTTAAGTGATATGACACTGTAATTACATTAGCAGCTGTATTAGATGCTCATTATCATGCCTTAATTGTTCAATAATTTTGATCAATGCCTGATTTCCATGGTGCTGACTGTTGTGACTGCAAAATAAAAACACAGTTTAGGAGCTGTTGTGAGTACATCTGCTTAGTGATTCCTTTACTTGTGCACAAATGTGTGTTTGTGTGTGAGAGACAGCGTGAGCAGTCAGGGCAGCTGCCTGCCAAAATGTTCCCTGCTTGCAGCTGCAGGGAACTGACAAAGGAGCCCTGGATAATCTTGCCTCAGTGGTTTGAGAAGTCACCTCTGTCAGTCAGCAGCCTGTGATCAGATCTATCCCCTGGCTGGCAGCCTGGAGGATGGATGCTGTGTCAGTGTGAAATCCAGTGATTTTGTTTTGTTCTCTCTGAGTGGCTGCAGGCTGGAGGATGGGCTCTGACAGAGGGCTGTTCTGCAAACCTGTGCTCCTCGTTGTCAGCCCTGCTCTGGGTGCAGAGTGGCAGAGCAAAGAAGTGCCAATCTGCTGCAGGAAGAGCTGCCAGGACTTATTTGTCAGTGTCTGTGGCCTTCCCAGGGAAAGGACTCTGCTCATTTGCTATGCCTTCATCCAGGGAAAGCCACTGACAAGCCAAGGGAGGAACGGGTGGCAATCACAGAATAATTAAAGTTGGAAAAGACCTCCAGGGTCATTGAGTCCAACCTTTTTCTGATCCCCAACTTCTCAATGAGACCAGAGCACTGAGAGCCATGTCCAGTTCTTTCTTCAACATCTCCAGGGATGGGGACTCCATCAGATTCCTGGGTAGCCCCTTCCAAAGCCTGACCATCTGTGAAGAAATTCTTTCTGATGCCCAACATGACCCCCTTCTAGAGAAGCCTGAGGTCATGTCCTGTCATCCTGTTGCTTGCTGCCTGGGAGAAGAGGCCAAGCCTCACCTGGCTACAACCTCCTATCAAGGAGTTTTGAGAGTGCTAAGATCTTCCCTGAGCCTTCTTTTCACCAGGCTAAACAAGCCCAGCTTTCTCAGCTGCTCCTCATAGGAACAACTCTCAAGAGCCTTCACCAGCTTTGTAATAAGAATAAAGGAGAGTAGACACTGTAATAGGATAGACAGAGGACATTGACCTGGAAGGACAAGAGAACCAAGCAGGAAAACTGGTTGAGATTTGTTTACACTCTTTCAAAGATGAAGCACACAGTGAATGCACCAATTGTCACCTGTTACACACAGAAATTCAGTGGTGCCCACTCCATTGCAGGACATTCAATGGCAACAGACTGTGAATGCAATTTAAAAAGCATTCTTTCTCTCACAGCAGCACCTAAATAGAGCTCAGGATGATGTTTGGCAAAGGAATACCATCCCTTGATTAAAGCATCCCACTTCCCTTTTAACTGAGGAGTCATTACCAACTTCTCAATCCACTTTTTAGAGCTGAGAAAAATTGAGAGTATCCTTTATATGATAGATGCTGATTTGTTTTGAAGAAAAACGTAATTCCAGACTGGAATGAATATTTACAATGAGAAGTAAAAATCCACAAGGAAAAAGAAAGTTTTGAAACAGTATAGTTTTTTTTCTTTCCAATTTCAACTTTGCAACATGATAAATTATATCTTTACATGTGATGGATTATAACGAGCAGCACACATTTCAAAATGAGAAGTAATTAAAAAACAAAAACAAACAAGCCCTGCAATGAGCTGTTAGAGCTGAAAATTCTCCCAGCACAGCATTTTCAAACAGCTGTACTGCTAAATTGCGTGTTCCCTTGATAGCAAAGAACAGACAGAAAACTCCTGCTAGAGAGTTCAACTAGTACAGCCTCAGGTAATGTGCAACCACCAGAGAGAAAGTGGGAGAGGCAGAGCTACAGGAAACAGGGCAGGCTGTTCAAAGACATGGATTTAGGTTCAGGTGCATGGGGATTACTGGAGAGATGACATTCAGCACAACAAATGGATCCATGAAGGAAACGCTTTCAGGGAGGACATTACTGATATGCATCCAAAGATCAAAATAGCAGCTGATATTATCATCTTAGTTGAAGAAACAGACCTTTCTGGGTCTGTATTAGCAATGATTGCTTCTGTGTGGGAAGGATTTGATCTTCAGACCTCAGGCAGGTGTGCACCACCATACCCTGAGGATAAATCCCATGCTGGATATCCTGTTGCAATGACCTCACTTACTACAGGCCAGGAGTCTGAGCATCCTCCCTCATTCCAGAGCCCCCCAAGAACTCTGCTTAGGCACCAGAGCTGTGTTTGCACCATAAGGATTTGTTCCTGTGCCCACAATCCAGAAAACAGCAACATCATTTGGAGCACAGGTCTGATGAGGAGTGGCTGAAGGAGCTGTAGGGGCTCAGCCCAGAGAAGAGGAGGCTCAGGGGGACCTTACACTCTCTAAACCTACCTGAGAGGAAGGTATAATCAGGTGAGAGTCAGTCTCTGCTCCCAGGTAAAAGTGAAAGGACAAGAGGAAGTAGCATCAAATATTGCCAGGGAAAATTAAGACTGGATGTTTAAAAAAAAAAAAAAAATCTTCACTGGAAGTGTGGTCAAGCTGCCACAGGCTGCCCAGGGCAGCGGTAGAGTCACCATCCCTGGAAGTTCAGAGAATGTGTAGACATGGTGCCTGGGGACATGGTTTAGTGGTGGACCTGGCAGCATTGGGTCAATGGTTGGGCTTGATGCCCTCAGAAGTCTTTTCCAACCTTACTGACCCTGGGATCCTGTGGTCTGTATGAACAAGTTTGGTGGAGAACACTGAAGTGAATAAATGAGGAGGAATTAATAATGCAAAGACATCTGAACTGAAATAGCTTCCATCAAAAACAGAGAGAGAAAGAGAAATCAAATCTTTCATTTCTATTGTCTCCCTTGGCAGAACGTTAGTTTTCGGCACGGGTTAATGTGACAGGGAATCGATGTAATGACTTACTGGAAGATTATTTTATTTACAACAACAACAATAATAAAAAAAGAGGAATGTACAAAGAATGAGGACTAAATTTTCACAAAGACTCTTTAATTCACTTGCTGCTCAGGTTGTATTCCTTCTTCTCCTCTATGAAATCCTGACACTTTTTAGGTCTTGTAATTCCTTCTCACAAGTCTCTTCATAATTGTCTGGTTTGTTTTTGATAGACTCATCCTTTGTTCTTCAGAGGTTCTCCCAAGTCTCCAAATGAATTAACAGGATTCATCTGGCTCCTCTTTCCTTGGGCATTCCCACATCCAGTCACAGGAACCCCTTCTCTTTTTTTGATTATTTGAAGCTTATGACTCAAATGATCATCCCCACACTGCCACACAGCTTGACACATCCTTAGCCCAGGCCATCCTTGACATTTCCCTTTCAATTTCCAGCAACCACATTCAAGAATCAAAGAATGAATCAAGGATCTCAGTTCTTGATTTATTTTATTTATTATTTTTTTCACTTTTACTACTGATAAAAAACTTCTGATTTTCTAGGAAAAGAAATATGAAAACCTCATGATTATTTCCTCTGTCACACCTTCATGAACAACCTTTCTTACATGTCTATGTATCATCATTTGTTTTCCTGCCTAGCAACATCCTGCCCATTGCAAACAAATCTCAGTGGAAAAAAATCCTGCTGTTTAGAAAATGCACATTTTTCTAAACTTTATTTTGTGAAGAATTAAATCTTCAGCCTAGAAGTAATCAAGTAGATAATTTCACTGTTTCTTATAGTTTTGCTAAGTTGAAGGAATTAATCTGATCTCACCATCACTTACTTATGATTTATGTATTATCTTTAATAAAATTGTAATCGTCTATTTATATATTGTATTGAGACCAATGTACATTAGTGCATTAGCAGAAAGGGTTCACTTCTTTTTTGACCAAATGAAAGCAAGATTGATCTGCCTTTATTTCCTGATAGGGTTTTGTGTTTCCAGGTCACACTCCTCCCTCCCTTACTTTGTCCATATTGCCAGTACTTTGCACATTCTGGTCTCCAGCCAGGACAGATGGCACAGTCTTGGAGTTCCTCATGATATGAAGATTCAGTTTGACCACCACATTAAATTACAGTCTTCTCTTTGACCTAACCTTGTGGCACTTTGTCCTCTCAGCTTTCCTTAGACCCTACAAAACCTCATTGCTCTGGTTTTCTAAACCCATTAATGGGGGTTATGGAGGACCCCTACAACATCTCAGATGGTCTTCCCTCCTTATCATTTCACCTGCTATTTGTCTTTGTCTCCAGTCATTTTCCAGAAGATTCTTACTCCAATGATGACAAAAATCTCCCAGGCTACTTTTGAGGTCTTTTAATTTTTGTACTTTTGCCTTCAGGTATTTACTACTGTGTGAAGAAATAGTAAAAATCTCAAATACAACAAACAAAGGAAAACACGTGACTGGGATCACATTTTGAGATAGTCTTTAATTATGTGATCACATTCACCCTCAGATGTAATTATGAAGAAGATAATTTAGGAAAAAGACAGGCAAGATGTTGTTTCTGTTTTCCTGTTCAGTGACTGCAGCAAATTTATCCCAGTTTATCCTCGAACCTTACTCAACCCTGTTCTAGAGATAAAACTAAAAATATCTTCTTGGGCTCTTCTCATACGCTGAATATTGTGTCTTCTGAGGGTTTTCCAAATTCTTAGGAGCCAATTTTCAAAATGCTTCTGGGATCATGCTGACTGGAGAGAGAGATATCTGATTCGCATAATTAAAGGCAAATGTTTCCTCTAATTTTTGGGTGCTCAATTTCAGTGGCCCTGTTTTGATAATAAATGCAGCTGGGAACACAAATTAAGAGGATTTCCAGAAGAGCTTCCTGGTTGCCCCAGTGATAAAATATTCAGCTCCTCTCAGATTTGTAGGATCCATGTAGAGAGCTGGTACTAGAACCAGAGGACATGGATGTGCCTCTTCCAGTGAAGATCTCTTCCACCCACTGGAAACTCTCTGATATGCAGAAGATATGAGGTTATACCCATGAATCGCACAAACAGTGTGAAGGATTTATTCTACTAGAAGTGAAAAATCACCAGCACCTTGCCACTTGCTATTTGCCATGTCAAATTTTGGTCAAGACCTTGACATTTAGGGGCAGGTGAACCTTTCTCATCATGTCCTGAGCAGCTGAGCAACATTTCAAAGAAATGCTCCTGTCTGACCTCTGCAGATGCGGTTTCGTCCCAGTTGCTTTATTGTTCCTAGACGGCTGGTGAATAAATATTCACAGTGGCATTATTTTGGTGCTGGTGTTCAGAAAGTGCATCCTTGGATTTTCTGGGTTTGCTTTCTTGATGGAAAGCTAGAAGCAGAACCTTATGTCCTTGGGAAAAGGAGTTGGAATGCTATTTGTGTATTTGCACTCTCCTGTCTTCAATAGATCTGAACGGATTATACACAAAATTTGAGCCCAGGCATATCACTTCTTCATCCAATGACAAATCTAGAGCTTGAAATTTTCTTTTTTCAAATCACAAGCTGAAGAACATGTTAAAGGGGAAACCCTGAGAAAAGTTCTCCTACTTTTTATGCCTTTTTCTTTTCTGGAAGAGGTCCCTACTACCTTGTCCCCCATGCTGGTAAATCCAGAGAAAATTTCCCTAAACTTCACTGCCATTCTGCAACCCCTCAAGAAAGATGAACTTTTCATAGTTCCAGCCCTTTGTTATTCTAAGTGCAACAGCTCTGCTGTGGTTTCAGTAACTGATCAAAATAGACAATTTGCAGCTTCTTGAGAGAACAATAGAAGGAATGAAAAGACTAATGACAACAGCCAAGATTTGTGGCCCAGAGAAAGGAGGGCAACATAATTTTCCCATATTCAAAGTTGGAAAACATGAATCCAATTTTCTTCTTTTCATCAGCAGCAAATAATTCAGATGTTTCCCATCCCTTAATTGTGCCTTTGTTTCTGTGATGAGGGGAAATCAGTACCGTGAAAATCTGTTGGATAAATTTTCCCCACATCTGTGGAGTTTTTCACCAAGTCAGCCATTTGTCCATTTGCAGGCAAATGAACAAGAGGAATTTCAGTCTTGAGATGGAGCCTACACTGGGATGTTGGGAAGCATCATATTTCAGAAAACAGCTTGGGCTGGGCTAGGAGAAAGATTTTATAGATTCTGCCAAAATATGGGCAAATGATGACAGACTCGGTCTTCTTTTGTGAATTTTGGGGGACAAAAATAATGTGCTTTCAGGACCATGAGATCTTTTTCTTCCACTTCTCACAACAGGTCATGGCACCATTCCCAGTTGGAATAAAAGCCCTGGGGGTTTCACTTGGCTGTCACTTTCTTAAGGCTGAGACCCTCATTCAGAAAATCTTTTAACAGCCAGAACTGTAAAATATTTTCATGACATCGTCTGCACTGGTGGTATCCAAAATGGACCTCTCCAGGTTTCATTCTGTTCACCAAGGTTTGTGCTCACAATAGCCTTTAATTTCTCTACTCTGTGACAAAAGAGCTGGCTAAAGATGAAATTTTGGGAAGCTGAACCCTGCAGCCCTTTGATTTTTATTCTCAGAGCTGCTGGAGAGACTTAGGTGAACACAGTTTGCAAAAAAACAGTAGCAAGCAAACAAACAAACAAACAAACAAACAAAAAACTAAGACTCGGGAAATTTGCTGTTAAACTGATCTTTAAGGAGTTGAAGCTGTTCACATCCCAGACTTCAGGAGACTGGATGTGGAATGAAACTGGAGCACTGGCCAGGCAGAGGACAGTGAGGGGTTACAGCCTGGGTGATGGTGAAACAGGTCCCTGTGGTGAGGAAATGTGCTGATGGAGGCACAGTGGACACAGGAAAGCAAAACCCTGGCAGCTCTGTGACCCTTCCCTAGCCAACGTGGGGATTACACACTCAATCACAGCCTCTTTTACAATTTAGGAACAAAACAACTCCTGATATGTTTTCGATCCTGGCCAAATTAGAGCTTCACTGAGAAGGTCCCTTTCAATCTTGCTCTCTTATCTGTCCATAACTACTTCCATGTCACAATCCATGTTGTGGGTTGCAAATAAATCACCAAGATGTGCATCAATGTGATAAATTGGAGGGATCTGGTCAGTCCCTGGACCAGAGAGATACAGGGATAGAAAAAAGCCGGGTCCTCTCTGGGATTGCTTAAAGCAGATAGAATTTGGTCACTCTTTAAAATTGTTTCCAAACCTGAATCAAAACCCATCATGGTTAAAAACCGAGGGAATAAACAAACCCTGTGTGCATTGTATTTTTCCATGTTCTCTTTATGGTGGCAGGTGGCTTTGAAGTCATAATAACAGGAATTAAGGGTTCAAATGGCAAATATTCAATAGCACGGTCTCCATCTCCATATGCCTGTATTTGTGTTCTAGCCCTGGGATAAAAAGGAGCATTTTCTGCAAGAAGATATGATGCCATCCCCCTGCACGTGGCTTTGCAGCTTGTGCTACACACACTGATGTTATATTCTGATATTCTCTACAGGATATTGCAAATGCTTCCTGTTAGGATTTTAATATACTAGGATATCTTGCGTATGATTTCCCCCTCCTTTTATAGACCTTGGGTACGTGTTTTCTCATCTCAGAGACTTGGATTGACATTTCAGCCAGGAGGGAAAAGTCATGGGAAGTCATTCATTTCACAAGGGAGAAAACTAATTTCCTTGCTGTTTTTGAGACTGTTTTTGAGAAACCTCCCAACTGATGTGCAATTTTTCAGGCAGCAACAATTCCTTTCAGGCATGTCTCATTTCAGGTTTGCATCTTCATCAGGATTTGAGTCTGTATGCCTTTACTGCATCACTTTAGTGCATCTCAGTAAAATTAAGAGAGCTGCTTTGCTGGTGTAGCTCACAGGCTGTTGTCCTCTACCAGATTGATCATCAGAACTAAATATGCCACTCACTCTGATCATCTTCACTCTTAAATACATCCATCCTGGTAAATCTCTTGGTGTTTATCTTTGAATTTAGAAATGATTAAGATTCTGTTTGGCAAGGTTTATAACAGAAAAAGAGAGGTAGAATTCAAGTTTTAGCTCAACATCCAAGAGGAAATTATGCTTCACTATAAAAAATCCCCTTGCAATTTGAATGTGTCTTCCTGCATTTAGAAAAAAAGAAGTCACAACTATTTGAAATAGCCTAACACAAAGAAATCTGAACTTGGTGGTGCTGGGTTTTGTGGATCCAATCAGTAATGGGAACACTTCAAGTATACAGACTTTTTATTCCTCATTTTTTCAGGATACTTGGTAATACCATCACAACTGGCATTATACAGAGTGTGAGCACTGCCAAACAGCATCAGAACTGCTCAGGATGTCTGGGAAGGGTTCTATCCTCGAAAATCTGTCCCAAATGGAGGTCCTCAGATGACATTTTTTTCTATGGAAAATTATGGAAGAGTTTAGAATCTTGTTTTTTTTTCTCATATTTGAAAAGAGACAACTGGAAAGTACATGATTAATGAACGATGTGACAGAGTTTTATAAACTTACAAAGGGTGGAAAGACATGATCAGGAAATAATTATTCACTGTCTGGTGGAGTGTTCAAAACACCAAGTAGATGGGGCACTTTGAGGTATGGTTTGGTGGTCATGGTGGTGTTTGGACAAAGGTTGGACCTGAGGACCTTTAAGGTCTTTTCCAACCTTAATGATTCAGTGATTTTAATTTGGGGCTGAGCAGTGGAGCAATCAGACCAAGCAAAGAGAAGCAATTTCTCAGGCAGCACTCAGTGACTTTATGCATTTCTTCCCCCCACATGCAGTGAAATACAGAAAAACCTCAAACCATTTCCAAGGGGAATGAATAGACTCATAAGTGATAAATCTGTAACTGGCTGCTACACACTGAAATCTCCATGTGACTTGTGCATGCAGGAGTCACCTGCCAGAAGGTAAGAATTATCCTGTTATTTGCCTGTTTACTGTGTGTTTTATCAAAACAGCCATTCCTGCCTTTTGTTGAAAGTATTCTGCCTAGCTGGACCATTGGTCTGTGAAATAATTGAGATTTTTTATGTGTCTCATTTTGCCCAATGTGAAAGTCTCATACAGACAGGGATCTTCAGCAGCCCCTGATAGGAAGTGTTGGACATCTACAACCACTGAGCCATTAAATTGTTCTGCTCTGTGGGGGTGAGGAGGCCAAACCTTTTTTTCCATGACCTCAAAACTCTTGAAAAATATTCTGATGTATAAAGGAGGGGTAAAGAAATGAGGCTGAGGAAAACAAAACTTGAGTTCTTCTGTCACTGGAAGCTAAATCATAATCATTACCATTAATTATCAGTACTTAAGAGTCTTAGTAATGAATCATCTTGTCAGGAGTGTTACTGGGATGAATGGCTGAATGGTAACAGATCTTAAATCTGAGCATCTCCACCTGTTCTGCAGTTCCTTCCAGATTAGATTGGGCTGCAGTTCCTGGCAGTGCACCTCTGCTGCTGATAAACAGCAGCATTCTCCCTTCAGGGCTGTCAGTCCCAGGTCTTTTAAGCAGCATTGCATTAATTTAAATTAAAAAAAAAAAAAAAAAGCAAAAAAGCCTAGAAACTAAATCATGAAAGATAATGGAGAGGAAATCAATGTTTGGAGACAAGATGATCAAGTCAGGAAAGAAGAAGCTTTGTGAATGTGTAGCCACCACTGGAAAAATGCACACACAAACACACAAATAAATCTGAATTGCTTAAGGAATATGAGTATAAATAAATGATATTTTATAGCTCACCAAACTGCCAAACATGCCATAACCCTGTGAAAACCACTTAGGCTTTAATGGCTGAAAGGAATAAAGCTGACAGAAGAATAAATTCCTGGTGCACTCTGACACCCAAATATATCTCCTATGGAAATAATGCTGTTCTCCTCATTGACCTCAAAAAAGCCCCAGAATTGGGTGACTTTAAAGGTAGCCATGCTTGGCTTGGTAGGGCTGTATATCTTGGCTTGAAGAAGGCTAGAGAGATGTTCTCCAGTGAGACTTTAGGAGTGGAGGATAAGAAGTGAGCGAGCAAATGCTGGCACCACTGGTGGGATATCTGGTGTGGAAAAGGTTGGTTGGCAAGTTCCTGGGACAAAATCAGAAAATTTAGGAGCTGAAATTTGAATTTATTGACACTAAAATGGCACAGGGGACCATGCTGCTTATTGTATTCAACCTCCTCTGCTCAATGGAAATCCTGCCATGGATGTTGGGTCCTGGAAAATTCACTGTGAACCCCCAAATGCCACAAGATATGAAGCAGAGCTTTCCGTGCTCATAACAAGCTAAAAATGATATATTTAAATATTTTAAAATATAAAACCCAACACAAAACCAAGATGTCCAAGGAAGCAAGAAAGAGAGACTAAGCATGTTGCTTTTGTACCTTCATTTTCAATAATTGGAGCTTTGTAAGGTGGAAAATGGCCAGATAGTCCTAGGATATTTCTCTTGTCCTAAGGAAGAAGGTCACCCCTTCTCTCCATCTGTTCTTCTAAATTCAGTGTTAAGTGTATGATATGGACTTGAGGTCATAACAATATGGGGAGAGGAACAAAGGACATCCTTGGTTAGAAAAGAATATTCTTCAAGTCATTAAACACTGACATCCCCATTAACCTAAGCTCTCCTGACAGATGGGGGAGTGCTAATGAATATAATTCCTTGAGCTAAGGATGAGAGTCCTGTCTTCCTAAGGTCTAACACAGGTCACAGGACAGATGAATGGAACCCTTAGAGCCCCTATTTCTGTCCATTTACTGTAGGAAAAGTTAAGGGTGACATACTCAGCAATAGATTCGATAATGCAGGAATCTAAACTTAGGTGAGATGAATCATACAGTAAATGCCCTAACAGTGAGGACATGGAAAGGGGGAGAAACATCCCCATTGCTTCTCACCTTTACTGGCAATAAAGCTCCAGACATCTACTGTACCATCTATTAGTTTTCCTTGATTGCTGATTTTTATTGCATTATCAAAGCAGGTGAGACACTGTGTTGACATAATATGAGCCTGACACACATTCTTCATATTTCCATCATTCAACCAATGCTGACATGAACTGAATAAAAGGCATAATACAGTGTCAATTCACACCCAGGTAAAGCAGCTGTAAAAATGTTTATATGTGTTTATACTTGCAATGCTTCCTTGATCATCATGATGAGCCCTTGAATGTTTCTGTCACTGGGAAGATCTGATTTGGGATTATTTTGATACTTTTCTATGTAAGGGCAGACTTCCTAAGCAATCCTACATGAAGTAAGAGTGTTTAAAATCTTGGCTTCACATTCCCTGGCAGAGGTATCAGTGTGCAGACAGAGAGGAGCAGCAACAAAGCAGGAGGTGTGTTGTCTTCAGCAGAAATGCACATCTCAGACCCTTTTCTGATAAAAGATACAGAGCCAGCACATCAGCACCTGCATGGCTCCAGGGCTCTCCTCCTGCAGGACCATTCATCCTCCAGACTCATTGAGATTAAGAACACTGCAAAAAAAACCCCCAAACTAAAGGCTTAGAACAGCTTTCAAGGGATGTTTTCACACACTTTAATCAGCCTTTTTTTCCTTTGTCTTTCTAGCTTCAGGTACTACTCCTTTATTCATCTGTGGACTGTGGACTCCTGCCAGATTCAGGATGCTCACATCCCAAATGGATGTATTTCTGTGGAATGGCTGTATGGATACCAGGATGGGGGAATAAAATTTGATTTTAAGCATAAGACAGGAGACCAGTGTGATGGCAGGAGTCAGGTCTTCCCATGCATCCTCCCCACCAGCCCTCAAACACACACCACCTCTTCCTTTTCAGTCTTTGATGGGAAATGTGATTTGTCCTAAGATAAGACAACCAGGTGGCAATTGCAAGAGGAACTGTCTGGATGCCTCATTATTGAATTACAGGGATGAGGGAGCTGAGCTGTTGGTGTACATCAGCCTGAAAGGGGATAAGATGCTGCTGGAGGCTAGGCCAGCTGGACTAACTGGTCTCCCAGATTGCAAGTGACTTCTGGGTGGATCCTTTCCCTGACAGAGATGCCCAGGATAGATCCGTCCTGAAGATGGGGTAATACTTTTGGATGGGTAAACAAGAATCCCTAAAATCCAGTCAAATATGGAAGTAAAATCCTAAAGTATCACCATAGGTGCTCTGTTGCCTTGTAATTGTGAATTCTGCTAGTCCAAAGACTGTAAACCTGTACATTTCTACCTGAACATGCCTGTATTATAAACCTGATCACCTTATCAGTGTGAGGGAGAACTGATGAAGACAGCTTGAAAATTGCAAGGGACCCAGGACCTAACAAAAGTGGAAATCTGACTTTTCTACAAAGCAAATTTTTTTACTTTTTTGGGGATATGGGCACTTGAGGTAGGTTAAGGGCAAAAAGAAACAAGAGAAAGGAATAAGGAAAACCTTCCTATTCAGTCATAAGGTTCAGAGTGGACCCTCTTGCCAAACTTAGGCCCAGACTTGGGTTTAACTAAAGGTTTTGGTCCTAAAGGTTTTAACAGCACTTAAACTCCACAGCACTTAATTGATAGCTTAAATCAAATAATTTAACACAATATTCTATAGAATTTACTATAAGCACATTAACTCACTTATAGGCCTGACTTACAAATCTAATGTGCTCAAGAATCTATGAGAACAACATTCATTGTACATTTGCTATAGCATATTCACACTGCTTGCACACAGACCTGAAGGAATATGAAAAAGGTATAAACCTGTGAATAATACATCTCAAAGTCAGGGAAGGACTTACATTTGATGCTTTTATGTCCTCTCAATGGTGAAGAGGTGAGCCTTGGGGAGTGAGAGGGTTCAACCCAGCATCCATCATCATTCACTGGTCCTCCAAGTACAGCAAACTTGAGAATTCACTGGCTTTGAGAGGTGGCCTCTCAGATGGAGATGCTGGTCACAGCCCTCTGTGGTCCAGGAGAACTCAAAAGGTCTCACTCTGAACCTCTCTTTATAGGGCTGCAAGAGAGTGGGCTTTAGCCACAGCAATTTTCCATCCTGGCCATAATTCAGGCCAGCAACTTTTCAAAGTTCCATAAGGAAAAATGTTGTTCCACTCAGGTTGTTATTCTGGCAAGAAAAAGAAGTTTCTGAGGCTGTTCATTAAAAAGCATAGCTCATTAGACAGCACAAGTTCCTAGGAGCAGTCTGTGTTTTTGATAAGCTTGAGAGAAGCTCAGCCCAGGTGCTGTTTGTCAGTGCCAAAGACTAATGAGGATTTCAGATCACTTTGGTCTGAGAAGAGTGGGATGCACCATCACAGCTACATACTGGCCTTTAAAAATTATTTTTTATTTTATTTTGAATGAACTAAACTCACATACAAAAAGCAGGTGGGGAAATAAAATATAAAAAGATCTGGCAGATAAATAAGATTGAACAAATGAGATATTCTGGAAGCAATCAAGATTGAAAGCAGGTTTAATGTAAAACAAAAACCAGAATATAGAGTTACAGCAATCATTCAAGACCTGAGAAATGGTACCAGAGTACTTTAAGGGAGAGGATCTCTTTATAAAAGCCAGCACTGAAACCTTAGAAAGGTTTTTCCTTCTTTCCTGATCTCTCAGCAGAAGAATCTTGTAATGAGAAATGAACCTCAAAGAGCTTTTGGCTGAGTGATGTCACTGTGGGTTCCCACAGTAATTAGGGCTTAATATAAACTTTTTGAAGTAAGACCCAGCTCTCCTTTCCTTTTCTTCTACACAATACCTTTGCTACCCATGCTCCTAAACTTTTTCCCTTTTGTTTCCTGTCAGAAAGCACTGCCAAATTCAGTGACATAAAATAGATGGCTGAGTGAAGACTGAAGGAATCAGAGAAATTTAAGGTTTCATTGAGGCAAGTTTCCACAGTTATTGAGATACATTATGGTATTTTTGTGTTAGTGAGGTTTCTTCCCCCTCAGTTTTTCCCACTCAATTTTCCTCTCCATTTACTAAAAGGCTGTATTTTCAAACTTCCTTAAGAAGCTAAGACTGTTAGAATGTCAACATCTCTTGATTCAGTGTAAGCTAGAGATCCATGGAACAGTATCCTGGTGGGGAGCTGTGTCTGCTGCAAATGATATTTCATGATAATACAATCCTCAAATACCAGTTATGTTCATTCTGAAACTTTACTTCTGTAAGAAAATCTGGAATTTTCAGGGAGAATGCTTGCTCAGTGTATTGGGAAGAGTAGTGAACTGATACTTCTACACTTGCTGAAATATTGCAAGACTTGGTGTTATAAAGAAAATCCTTGTGGTATGAAGACACATCTTATTTTCCTCCTGCGTGAGAATGTGCCTTGCTCTGAGATAACAGGTTAATTCCATTCCTGAACCTGTTTGTCTGAAGAGCGGGGAGCAGTGGAGTGGCTTTGAGAACAGGCTCAGGCATTTCCCTGTGTGGCTGTGTTGACAGAGCCAGAGGGGCTGAATAATGGGATGATGCTATCTCTGAGGATACCCAGAGAATGGCAGAAGGATGAGAGAGCTCATGCATCACTGTCCTCTGCCTGGCAAACAAAGCCCTGCTCCAGAGCTAGGCAGGAATGCTTGTTTTTAGTGCAGGTGACAGGAAGAAATATGATTTGCTTTTATTCAGTCTCATGAATAGCAGTGGTGAAGATGACAGCCAGGACCAGAGCAGATCCCTGTGTGATGTGTCCCCCTGCCTCCCTACTGTGTTTTGTCATCCAGCAGCTAAATGAGTGTGGGGGAGGAGGGAAATCCTGCCTTGCTGAGTCTTTTACCTTCTCAGAATCATGGACTGCACACCACTCTTCCCTCTGAGGTGTTTGGTGGGTAGCAGAGCTCATCTTTTGTCAAGGCTGTTTCAGACTGTGACAAATTTGTTCCCTGAATCCACACTCTTTTTAATCTAAATGTCAGGTAGGAAATTAAAGCCCTGCTGAAATGGAGTGTATTACCAGCATTTTATTAGATCACAAACAATTTAATAACCAGATAGAGGGAGAAGGTCGTTTTGTTGTCAGTCCAGCTTATCTCATAAATTAGGCATCAGGTTTTGCACAAAAGCATCTCTCAGCAAATAAAATTATCCGGTTTGATGAAGGACCTCTGTCCATGGAAAACATAGAACACAGATTAAACAGGGAGCCCTGTAACAAAATTATGATCCAGAAATGTATGAAAGGGGATGGGCTCTTCTAAAATACTTTTCACACATTTGCCCTATTAATGGCGAGTAAATGCCAAAGTAGCAAAGGACATGCCTTCCAGATGAATTAATGTGAAATTCTTTCAAGGTCAGTAAACAAAAGGATTGGCAGATGAAATATGGATGATAAATAAGGTAGCTCTTAGTGACCTCAGTGGCTGAAAATGGAAGAAACCCAGAACATTATCTCTTCACTAGAAATATTTATAGCCTAGAAATTACACTTTTCTGAGCAGGAGCAGGGCAACAAGTGATGCTAAGCAACATGGCATCGATTCCAACATACACACCACAAATCTCTCTCTGGGATGAGGGAAAGGAGTGACAAGGAAATGGCTTGGTTGGAGCAAAATTTATTTCTGAGAATATTATGAATGTCTGGTCTTGCTCAGATTTGTCTTCCTGCAGCTCTCTTTGGCACAGGGATTTCTACACCCCTGCCTGTCTCCAGCTGTTTCGTTATTTAATCCTCATTAGAGTGAAATTAGACTCGGGCATTAAGTGTCCCACTGCAGTGAGGGCAGACTGTGGTACTTTATATCCTGAGAGATGCTGACTCCTGAGACAAATGTGCAGTGGCAGCAGCAGAAGCTTCATGGAATCATTAAGGTTGGAAAAGACCTTTTAGATCATCAAGTCCAACCATCAACACAGCAGCACCACCACTACATTCATCACTAAACTGTGCCCTCAAGTGCCACATGTTTTTTTAATACTTTCAGGGATGGTGGCTCCAACAATTCCTTGGGCAGCCTGCTCTAGTTCTTGACAATTTCCATGAAGAAATTTTTTCAAATATCTCATCTAAACCTCCTGTGGCTCAACATGAGGCCTTGTCCTCTAGTCCTGTCACTTGTTACCTGGGACAGGAGACTGACACCAATCAATTTCCTACTTAAATTCTTCTGCCACCATCCAGCTGGAGAAATCACCAGTGAGGATTAAATGGAACCTTTCCCTTGTATGAGAGGAGCTGACTTGCATCTCATTTCTTCTTTTCTCTGCACGATGTGACATTGGCCTCTCCTTCAAACATAGCCATAAAAATCTTCTATTCCTTTGCCATGTGGTCCTGGGGAAGCTGTGAGGCACCAGCCTTCAAAAAATGAAGAACTGGAACAAAGTTCTGCAGAAGAAGGAGTTTTTCAGAATGCTATCACCCCAGTGAGTGGGGGGCAGCATTTCATCAAGCTGAACTCAGCATGCAAACTAATGTTTGTGCTGGAAGGCTCATGGTGACTCTGTCTAAGAGCCAGGTCTGGTTCATGTCTACAGGGACCAGATCTGGCTCTTGGTCATGTTCTCTAAAACTCCCTGCAGCCAGGTGGGGGTCAGCCTCTTCTCCCAGGTAATTAGCAGCAAGGCATAAGGGAATGGCCTCAAGTTGTGCAAGGAGAGGTTCAGGTTGGATATTAAGAAAAATTTCTTTACTGAAAGATTGGTTAAGCATTGGAAGAGGCTGCCCAAGGAAGTGGTGGAGTCACCATCCCTGGAAGTGTTCAGAGAAAGGAGCAGATGTGACAGTTCCTGGCATTATGGTATTTTGTTAAACCTTGAACTTGATGGTCTTGAAGGTCTTTTCCAACCTTAATTGTTCTGTGTGTGCCAAAGCTCACAGCTTCCTTGAGAATGCTTGTAGAACAGCCCATCCTTCTCATTATTCTGCTTCATACAAAATTATTCTGATTAATACCTACTCTGATGTGATTTTATCTGCCCAAACTAAAGCTCTGAACATACCTGGAAATCTAGCCTCATGCAATAAAGTGGTTCAGCTTCACTTCTACTCTGCTGTTAATGAACTGCCTCTATTCCTCTTTTTAATTCTGCAGTGTATTCCTGGCCAGCTTGGCCTAGCAATCACTTAGATTGAAGGGAAATCTTAGAAAAGCTGGAGAAGCCTTTCTGGTGCATGGATACCATCAGTGTGAAACCGAGGTGTTCCAAATACTTTGACTCTTTGCGTGTGCAGACCAATGTAAGACATAAATGCATTCCTAGAATCAGAGAATCACAGAATGGTTTGGGTTGGAAGGGAGCTTAAAATAGTCTTATTCCAATACACCTGCCATGGATGAGAGATAAACTTGTTGGTTTAACTTTCTGATTTTGAGAAATAAAGCAGAAGAATTTTTTTTTTTTTTAAAGAGCAGAAGTAATAGTATTTTTATTTCTGATATGATAAAGGCATACAAACTACTTGGTGAATAAATGGGAGTGCTTAACTCATGCCTTCTTCTTTGGGTAATGGATTTCCAGTTCACCTCCTGGCTGAGAAAACAGGACCTGAACTTACAACTACCACTGGGTTTCTAATGCTATTGACCCAATGCCATCCTAATTTTGTGCAGCTAGTAAACCACAACCTTGCTCCTCATAATAGTTTGGACATGATGTATGGATTGATGGGGTGCAGAATAGCAGATTTTTTATTCACAGAATATAGGATCTCTTAACATGGGTACCATTAGTCAAGGAAAGGATTTTTATTGCCAAATGAAAAGGGACGTGCATCTCCAGGACATGGAATGGTTTGCTATCTTAAAATGAAAAGCAAGCCATGTCTCCAGAGAGATTTATGGACCACTCAAGGTTAAAACCAAGAAGAGCACACACCATGGTTTTACAACTGAACTTCTAATCCAATGTTTGGATTTATTTACTGTCTTTGTATAGATTATTTTAACGCTGGTGTCAGCAAGGCTGTAGACTTCCACAAGACTTTATAAACCTATTGCTGATGAAATGAGTGGTTCAAAAAATAGACTTCTAAGAGGAAAGTATAGATTAGGATAGGACACTTGTGTAGTCTGGATCCATTGGTAGGTAGAGGACATATAAAAGTGATTTAAGACCATCAAATGCTGAATCCTACATGTGGGCAGCACAAATACAAGCCTTGCTGGATGGACAGGGGTCAGTACAGTTTCCCAGGAGAGACTGAAGCACTTTGCTGTGATTTAACCTGGAACACAGCTAAAAACCACAGAGCTGTTCACTCACCCTCCTGTAGAGGGAACAGGGAGAGAAGTGGGAAAAAGAAGGGTGAAACTTTTGGGTTGAGAAAAAGACAGTTTAGTAGGACAGGGAAGGAAGGGGAAATTATAATAATGATGAAAGAATTTATAAAATAAGTGATGTATAATGCAATTGGCCATCACCTGCTGACTGATGCCCAGCCAGCCCCTGAGCAGTGTCTGCCACTTAAGTCCTGCCAGTTTTATTGATTAACATCACATCACATGGTCTGCATTATCCCTTGGCTCAGTTGGGGTCAGCAGAACCAGCTCTGTCCCCTCCCAGTTTCTTGTGCACCCCCAGCCTTCCTCTGGCAGAGGAGTGTGAGAAATGCCCTTGACTTAGTGTGAACACTGCTCAGCAACAACCAGCAGTGTGTCTTGAATATTATTCTCATCCTAAATCCAAACCACAGCACTGTACCAATCACTAGGAAGAAAATTAATTCTATCCCAGCTGAAACCAGGACATGGTATTTCCAAAAAAAAAATCCAAACCAAGTAACAACAACAACAAAACACTGAAATACTCACTAAAACAAAACAAAACAAAACACACACACACACAACCCCCCCCCCCCCCCAAAAAAAAAACAAACCCCAAAATCCAAACCAACAAAACAAACAAAACAAAGAAACAAACAAACAAAAACAACCAGCTGCTCTAAACTAAAATCTGGAACAAAATTTCCAAAATGTTCCAAATCAGATGGTGGTCAAATGATAATATCACCCATGACTTTATTCAAAAAAGTTTGCTTAGCTGAGGTAGACAGAGGACTTCACTATGTTCTATGAAACTGCAGATGCTGGGATGTCACAACACTTCTGGGTTGCCAGGCACTCATAAAGGATGTGTAATCATGGAGAAAGTGCATGGAGGAGTCACAAGGTGTTTCTCTCAAAGAGAATACCAGTAAATACCTGTTAATACCAGTTTGCTTATTGCAAAGCTGGTGAGAACTGACGTGATGGTACTGGGCAAAAAACAGCAGGCTTAATAGGGATGCTTTAGCCATGGAAAAATCCACAATTTTCTTATCTGATGGGCTCAACAGAGGGATACACTTCTTTTTATAAAGCGAGGAGGATTTGTTCCAGTGGTTAAACCACTATAGAAATCAATAAAATTTCCATGTCTTAGTATGTTTTCAAAAAGTGTAGAGCTTTCCTACAAGGCAGTGCTGCAGCTAAACACCCACTTGCTTTTTCTGCGGGAGAAACTTTGCAAATAGCTGTGCACAGTGTGATATGTGAGGTTAGATTATGTTGTCAGTGTGTGCTCCTGGCATTAAAATCTCTGCTTCTAAAACTCATTGTCTGATCCAGGACTACTGACTGTACATCCCACGGAGTGTGGTGCAGTAGGAAACATCCCCAGAAGCTCATCTTGTGTGAAACAATTCCTGTTCTTCCCCATGTTATCACCTTATCAGGACATCATAAAGTTCTATTATCCAGGATTTACTCATATTTTCCTTTATTTCTTCATATTTTAAAAAAATTATTCTGAAATTTATTTCTCTGTTGGATGCAGCCATAAGGATGGTAGATATCAAGGTATTTAAATAGATGACTAAGCTCTAGTCTGGCACTAGCTGAACAGACTAGAAAATTTGGACATGACATGAGCAATTGCAAAATATAACAGAGTGAGAATGTTATAAAAGTTACAAGGAACATCATGATGAATGGCCAGGTTTCACAGGTGGAGTTAAGTAAAGGACAAGCAAACTTCAGCACTAATTGGAGAGGAATTCTGGAGACCTTTGGGACCTTACAAGGCCAAGAGTGCCTAGAGATCAATATCAGTAATATCATTACTGATATTACAGGGATTATACAGGTGATGATATCAGAAATATCAAATTTGAGTACGGCTACAGTCAAACTGGGACAAATGGAGTAGAAAAACCCTTAAGGGCGAGTTGTTTATCTGTGAGGGCACAAAGGCAGAGAGTAAAAGGGGTCAGAATGGATTGGGAAGAGAAAACACTGGAGAATGGAGGAGAGATGAGGGTGAGGGGTTGTCATCTATCCTCTTGTCATCACAGTCTGTTCCTGATAATTTTCCTCTCTGAAGATGCATTTGTGGGAAGCAGTCAATGGAGGCAAAAGTCTCAGAGTACTAGAGAAACCTGGGTACAAGAGAAACCAGGGGTCTGAGAGTGCACATTTTGTGGGGTTGTTTCAAGGACAGTAAGCTGGGTCACTGAATTCAGCTTTCAGCTGTCATCTAGAACAGGAAATCCAAAGAACAAAATCCTATGAAAATGGAAATTCCTGTATTCTGAACATGAAATCTGATGGACTGACAAATCTGCATCAGTTTTTTTACAGTTTTTCAGAGGAAGACTTCAAATAAAACCCAGCCATGAGGTCACCTAGAGCCAGTTATAACCACAAATAATCTTCAAGTCAAATGCCAGTATCCAAACCCTGACGGTTTGGGAGAATTTTAATCCATTAAGCAATTAGGTCATTTCTCTAATTGAAACCAGGCCAAGATCCAGTCTCTGACATTGCATAATATTGGGAAAGTCTGTGTTCTGACCAGTCTCAAGGGCCATCTAATTAAAGGCTGATCAAAGTAATACTGATGAAAGGTTTTTAGTTTGTTCTTGACTTTAGGTAGCACTTTGATTCAGCACAGTGCCAGTGGTGGAGCTGGTTAATCACTGGGGTTATTGCTGCAGATGATTGATGGAAAGAAGGCAGAACTTGTGCTGTATTTACAAATTACTCCTTCACTATTGTTGAAAGATAAATACAGGAAAAGATACAGAAAATATGGCCAGATGATATTTAATAAAAGAGCCTTTTCAGAGAACTGAATATCCATTCCTGTGGAGGCAATAGGTAACTGGATCAACAATTTAATCCATCTCAATCTGTGCACTTAGGCAGGGTCATATCCCTGTCACTATTTACCTGCTCAAATTTATCTTCTCATTTGCCTTCTTACTGATACATAGATCTCTCTCTTTCATGTTTCCAGAGAACTTGGTACCGTTTGGTCTGACTGTTCAGCTTCTGGTTTTGTGGCCATCCTGTGCAAAAGGGACACAAGGACTCTGGGGAAGGCAAAGCTCCATGGTGCCAGTGGAGATGAACCTTGCAGAGGGAATTCTGAGAGTTTTTAAGCTTAGGATCCACATGATTAAAGGAAGGTGTGAACCTTGGGTCATCATGTTCAGTCCCTTCTGTGGGAAACATAGCACAGAAACCCCTCCAAAACTGAGCAGAAAACTGGGAGCTGGGGACTGGAAATCTACAGGGAAGCTTTGCTTTAATAATCAAAAACATGTCCTGTGCAGTTTGCTCAGTCTGTAGCTCTCTGCTTTTGTTATCTCCACTCTTTTATGATCTTATTTGTCTAGTTATGTATCCATCTGTTTTTTGCTTTTTATTTTTTTTAATCACCTCAGCAATTGTATTCTCCTGTGATCTCATGATTGTTTTTCTTTTCTTTGTATACTTTCTTCCACTACAAAGGCAACTATTAATCGACAAAAGTATAGCACAAGGAAGAGGAGAGTTTCTGGCTGCATTTATTTGACTGAACAATTTGCTTCCCTAGTCAGGTGAAGAAACTTTACTGTTTTGTTAATGGGATGAATAGATGAAGCCATCAGGCATCTCACTGTTGTTTTGCAGCAGAAAAAGCCCTTTATAGTGATAGGAGCTCCTTACTTTTTCTCACTATGAGAGACTGCAGTATCCATCTCCAAAATGACATTTTTGTGCATCTGTATCTCAAAAGATAATCCAGAGGAGGCCTAGATTATTTATAAAAGGTTTATGGTCATCATTGCCTACTGCACTTCCCCTTTGAGTCTCCTTTTATCACTCAACCCAGGCAGCAGATTAATTCTCTCCTAAATGTAAAATCTGATTATATTTTTCCATAAATCAAGGCACTATCAGAGAATTTACTCCAGGGCAGTGGCTCGCTGCCCTGGCTTTATAAAGATTTTAGTTTAGAAAGGGTCCCAGCAGAATCTGCCTTTGTCCCCAAAACCTTTCAGTTGCTGGAAGGCAGTGGCAGTGGGATGCTGTGCATAGCAGTTACTCCACAGCTGTTTTTAGGGTGAGAAATGAGAACAGATGGAGCAGCTGTGGCAGAAACAATCTCCAGGGTGGAAAACTCATGTCTTTTTAGTGAGAGCTGATGAGCTGAAGCTGGTGTCTGTGAGAGATTTTTCTCTGCTGTATAGGTAGAATCAAGCAGGGGAAATTAAATATGCAGTTTTGCGAGGGAACCACTGAAGTATCAGATAAATTAAGATGGAGCAAAGGATTCTGGTGGTGTGTTAAATGTCACTTTTAGGTAGTGTCCTAGCATGGATACCTGAGACGAATATGAGGATTTATATGCATGTCTTCAGTCAGCTTGGAGCCTCAACATTGCTGTCACTGTGTTCATCCACACTTGTAGAAAGTGGAAACACATGAATGCTTTATTGAGCATGAATGTTTTACAAGAAACAGGCTTCCTGAAACATTCCATTTGATAAAATAGAGATGATGGACAAGTTTCCAGTGACTCCAATCTTCTGCTATCGTTGTTCTGAAGGACAGATCTCCTTTAGGAATTGCTGCAGCAGCGAGGACAAGCACAGCTGGGGAATATCCTGCTGGTTGCCTGTCTCCATCTGAGGAGGGCCAGGTTTGCAATATTGCAGATCTCACCAGGAGGAGCAGAGTGCCTGGGACAAGGAACTATTCAGCCTGACAGGCTGCAGAAGTCACTGAACTCAGACAAAGCTTCAAAATTACATTTTTTATGGTCAAATCCACTAACGTCCTATGTACTTCCATCTTATACAAAGGATGAGATTTTGCTGCACGGCAACGTTACCCCAGGAAAGCAAAGCTGGTAGCCTCACTATCATGTAATCACTGCTTTTTGTTTCCCCCAACAGACACTGATTTTCCACTCTTACCTGGGTTATGAGTGCTGGAAAATTTGAAAAGAAGCAGAGATTTAGCAATCAGAAAAAAACCACCCTCTTCTTTTTAGCTGGGTTGGTGTCCCATGAGGACATCCCTGGGTTTGAAAGGCTGGGCTCCAACTTATTGTTGTCAGCTGACTGTGTCACTGAGAGTAGAGTTAGGTCTGTATGAGTTACTTCTGGGGCATATTTATTCAGAATAGGTAAATATCCTTCCAGAGCCACAATTACTCAACATTCCAACATCACACAAAGGCGTGTACAAGGTATCATTACTACGGAAGCAAAATTGAAGAAACACAAGAAAAACTATTTGAGGAGGAGGAAGATTTCTGACTCTTGTTTGAGGGCAGCAGCGAGTAAGAGTGTCAGTGATGAGCCAGAATAACACAGAACAGGAATGGGAGCTGAAATTTCATTGCCAGAGCAGATTTTGTCTGGTTGCTTCAAGTTCTTATGACTCTTACAAGCAAAGCTGAACTGTCACTAGCCCAGCTACCAAAACTCATGGCCAGGGAACCTGATAATTCAGTGTATTCTGCTGAAGAGCAGCTGATATAAAGGGACCTTAAGACAAATTAGTGTTCAAATACAAATCACAGCAATTTCAGAACTAAGAAGGAAGTTTTGTCTGTGTTAACTCTGCCATAAACAAAAAAGAGGAGATGCCTGCAGTTATTAAACATTTTTTAGTTTTATGGTTGCTAGAGAAGGATAAACATTTCTTTCTGGATATATTAAATGCTTTTTTAAATGTTTAAAACTAAGGAAGATACTTAAAGAGAAGGATCTATTCCCACAAAAATAAACAAAGTCAGCCTCCTAAAAAATTTTTACAAGTATTTTGCAAAGAACTATGACAGATGCAGTAGAATGAGCATTTCCTAGAATATCACTGAAGGCATAAGTAAAATGTCTGGGATATGATCTTAAGTACAAAGAGATAATCAATTCTTTTTATGTTTCAGTTATATCAGACTCATTTTCTCCATTATGCCTTTAGAATAAATGTATTGGGCGAAAGTCCTCTGGGATTTAATAAATCTTGAGATCAACTAATGTCTTTAATGACTGTTTTCCTTTCAGAACCACTAGCATGGGAAAAATTCATAGAACTGAAGAAGGGAAAATTAGTTTTGTTAGAGGAACTGGTCAAAGAACATAAAAAGAACTCGCTTGCAAAAGTGATGGGGAAATGAAATGAATTAGTGGTAGTGGAAATTGAGGCGGTAACACAGGTTCAAATGTAATCACCTTCTGCAGATGCTGCAAATAACAGTTCCCTAGAAGGATTTAGATGTGCATATAGAACAGTACTGAGGTGGAAAGAAAGCAGAGGTGCTTTCAGAGGTGCTGATGGAAACATCATTGATGGATGGATTCATCTCTAATTATCTGTTAGTGTGATACCTTTGGATGGTCACAGAATTATAGAATGGGTTGTGTTAGGAGGGATTTAAAGATCATATTATTCCAAACCCATGCTATGGGCTGGGACACCTTCCACCAGGCTGTTCAGAGCCCTCTCCAACCTGGCCTTGGACACTTCCAGGGATGCTTCTAGGGACAGCTTCTCTGGGCAACCTGTGCCAGAGCCTCACCACCCTCACAAGGAAGAATTTCTTTGTAAGACCCAATCCAAATCTACCCTCTTTCAAACCCCTTCTCCTTTGTCCTGTCACTGCATGTCCTTGTGCTTGGTTGATGAAACCAAACTTGTGCCCTGCTTCTGCATTGTGTGGCCTCGTCTGTCCAAGGCAGCAATCCATCTTTGTGGGCTCTGCTGGATTAGAGTTTGTGATTCCCACTTAAAAAGCACTAAATGAAAAATTTTTTATATGAACTGTCACAGTATAAACTTCCATAATTTTATCAATCAAGAATTTACAGCTTTGTTACAACCCAACTTTATGTAGGACTTTTAATCACATCCTGGAAAACTTTCAAGGTTTCCTCATCACAGTGTGTTTAGAGAAATATTTATTTGATACTTGGTAGGAAACAGAAGACAGAGGCTCTAAAACCCAGGACTTTTCCAAACTGCTAATCAATGACATCTTTTCCATAAGTGGGCAAAAGCTTCTCTTGAATCAAAAACTCAGTCAAAGGCAGCAGTTAAGAGATGCTGCCTTTCTTGAATGCCTTGAGAGGATATTTTATGTATTTAAAATCTACCCATTTACAGCAGGACACTGGCCCTAGCTTTCATAGCTTGGAACCAGGGAGTGGATGCAGGATTCAAGCTAATGGAAAGAAGCAGCATGAAATAAATAGTTATTAACTTTGCACTTGGGAAGTGGTATTTGGACTAATCGGT
The DNA here is from genome assembly GCA_013397375.1 of Toxostoma redivivum. Classification (NCBI taxonomy): domain Eukaryota; kingdom Metazoa; phylum Chordata; class Aves; order Passeriformes; family Mimidae; genus Toxostoma; species Toxostoma redivivum. The sequence goes on along the minus strand of VXBI01002225.1, from coordinate 45,979 downwards.
GGTATTGGGGAATTTTTTCCCTGTCCCAGGTATTGCTCTAATGGGTGTAAATAACAGAAACTAAAATTTTCTCCATATTTGTGAGGTATTCCGTGGTTATGTGTTTCTCCTGCTACCCTCAGAACCAGGATGATATTTTTTAAAGCTTAAATTAAACTAATGATGCAAGGAGTGCATCCATGTGACAAAGGATGATTTCTCAGGCTCCTTATGAGGAAGGAAGGAAGGAAATTATTTCCATTCCCATGACAAACTGTAAAATATCAGTCGTTGAGGCAGAAAGGATATACTTTGGAACAATTTTGATAAAATCTTCAAGACCTGGCAGTCTATGTACTCTCCATTTCCTACCTCAGCTGAAATACACACATTGAAGGAGAAGGGGTTGATTTTCATGGTGCAAAAATAAATGAATATGATCTCAGTATATTTTTTATCCCACCAAAGTGGATAACTGGATGGGAAATGAATATGCAGAAGATTGCAACAAAAAAGCTTTTGGGTTGAGGAGTTTTTTGAATCCAGAAAAGCTGGGGTCTTTTCTGAGATTCACATCTAAAATCAATTTTATTTCTTTTTTGGCAAAGCTAGTATTCCCTGATTTAACTTTTTGTTCTCTCTCTCTTTACTGAAATTGTAAGAGATGCATTCTGCTTAAAAATTATGAACCACAGCATAGGTGTTTTAAAGACAGACTTTGCTGTTTGGAATGGATATGACTGCTACAGCTCAGGGATTGAAATTTTATTCCAGTCCTTCCCTTCCAACGTGGACTATGTACTCAAAAACCCCTCATGCTTTCATGCTCTTTGAGAAAACTTCACAGAAGCAAAATAAATAAGTGTCATGATAATAATAAGTAAACAAAGAAAATGAAACATCTGACAACTGTGCATCATGGCCTTAGAAAATAAAATAAAGCCCCCAAATATCCCAGGCCTCAGTTGCATTATTTCTATCAAGAAAAATTCAGCCCTTCTCTTTCACCATTCTTTTATTAAAAGGTAACTGAAGTGCATGTACACCCAGATAAACATTTTCAAAAATCTTTCTCTGGCTAAGTCTCTTGTTTAAGGTTTTTTGTTCTCTATTCCACATGAAACAAAATGCTTTGAGAGACTTAAGTATGTTCTTAAAGTAAAGTGTGTCTTAAACAGAATTGTGCTCAAATGAAGTGAAATAAACTTGTGTTCATGCTGTCTTGAATAGGATCTTTGAGTTACCCATACAGAAGTGTAAAGTAAAAATGTCATTTTTTACAGAGTGCCAAATGATTAACAATTGGGAAGAGGGTAAGGGTAGAAGAGGGAATCTGTTATAAATTATCAGTATAGAAAAAATAACACATTCCTTTAAAACTTTTGCCACTAAGGCAACTCCAGCTTCTCATTTTCTAAGAATCTAAAAGGGAAAAAGCCTACTTGAAAAACAACAGAAGCAGAAGAAATAGAAAAAGGAAGATAAATATCTCCTTTTAGACTTTTAATGTTGGTAGGATAAAAAAGTGCTTGGAGACATGGTTTGAAATGCTTTTTCATTACCTGCACTGCTTACTTACTACCTAATCCATGTACTTATTTATCTGGATTTGAAAAAGCTGACAAACTCGAGGCAGTATTAGAATGCAACAACACTCCAATTAGCCCTGACAACATTAATAACAATGATGTGCCACACGTATCTGTTAAATATTTTGCCATCTTAGATAAAGTTAATTGAAATTAATCAGCATTACACTGAGGTTAGCAAAAGCTGAGAGAAATTTTTAAGGGATATGATGGATTCATGCACTCACAGACTTCACCCAAGAACAAAACACACATCTACATATACATGAAGTGACCCAAGACAATTAAGAGCCAGGAGGACTTTTTTTTCCCCTTGTTTTAATAGGATGTAGAGAGAAGCATGGATAAATTGTGCAAGAATTGGATTGATTGCTGAGGGAGCTGACTATTATATCTTTCTATTCACCTGCATAAAGATAAATATCCAGGAAAGAAAAAAAACCCCATTTGTTCTTTGTCAGCACTTAGTTAATGTCAACCCCAGACACCAAAATTGCCTGATTTGTTCTCCAGATTTTACTGGGCTGTGCATTTTGAGCAGGGATTTTCTTTCCCATCTTTCTCCATGGCTGACGTGCTGCTAATGGATGCATTTTGCATGATCTCCCTCTTCCATTCAGAAAGAACATCTCTTGGTTGGAGAAGAACTCTTAGATCCTAAATTCCAACCATTCAGCATTACATGTCTTGATTAAATTACTTAAGAAGCTGGACCACAACCTTTATAGCTGGAACTGGAGCTTTTCAAGCCCTTTTAACCTCTTATGTCAAGACACTGATCTTAACCTAAAAACACCAGGCCAAAAAACCCCTAAAGAATGACTGAAAAAAGAGAAATTAGAATTGCAGTAACATTCTTATTGGCTTTATCCTGATGCCTCTTATTCTTCTGTCTTCATTTCTTCTTTTAAAAATCTGCACATGAACTTTGGCTCAGTCTATTTTAAGCAGCCACGAGTGGCAGCAGCGTGAGCACTCAGGTCAGCAGAGGAGCCTCTCAAAGCTGACATGGTGAACTCTGATGAGACCATCAGAATCAGCTCCCCTCTCTCCTGCTGATATACAGCTGAACTCCACACGGATTGCCAGGCTGTAAATCCTTTAGGTGTTGGTCAAAGGATGATTTCTGACATTTAGAGAAATAAATCTTCAGAAATCTGACAAGGATGTAACAAAAAGCCAGCAAGGCATGAAGGAATATTAATACATGTATGTGTGTAAGTGGATATAGTTTAATCAGGGTGGGGATGCCAAATATCCAACTGTCCTGGAGCAACAGCACTCTTTAACTTGGTGTGACTAAAAAGGGAAAGAGTAAAAAAAAAATCCGTATTGATTTTTAATAAACCCTGTGAAAGATGTTCTTGGAGCTCCATCCTTCAGCATGCTTTCCCAGAAATAGATTCAGATGTTGGGGCTTCGCTTGTTTGTGTCTGAAGGCCAATATGTTCTTGAGCTAAAAATGAAACACTGAGCAGATGCTGACTCGAAGTGACGCGTTCTTAAAATCAGGAGAGTTGGATGTTGTCAACATTCAGTAAACACATACAAACAAGAAAACCAAAAAAACCAAAAAAACCCAAAAAAAAAAAAAACAAAAAAAAAAAAGGAAAAAAGAAAGACACTAGACATAACACCCTTTGACAGGCCATTTATGAACAGGATTGATTAAACAGATATTATTAAATTCTCACACCCAATTCCCATTTCCAATATAAAGGTGCAGGAAGCTTGGCACTAATCAGTGTCACCACATCCCCACTGGGGGGTTGAGGTGTTTGCCCTCAACCCCCTCCTCTGTAAACCCATGTGCTGTAGAGATTTTCTTATTTTCCACTGAGCCACCCCTAGATTTACAGAATTCTAGAATCACACAATGGTTTGGGTTGGAAAGGACCCTAAAAATCATACTGTTTCAAACTCCTGCCATGGTCAGGGACACCTTCCACTATCTCAGGTTGCTGCAAGCCCCATCCAACCTGGTCTTGGACATGTCCAGGGATGGAGTCCACAATCTCTCTGAACAACATATGCCAGTGTCTCACCACCCTTGTAAAGAATTTCCTCGTAACATGTGATCTAAATCCTTCTCCAGTTTAAGGCCATTCCTCCTTACCCTACCTTGCCCTTGTGAAAAGTCCCTGTCCAACCCTGGGTGTTACAAACCTGTGACTGATGCACGTCAGGGAGTCAGAAATCAGACACTGGGATCCAAAATACAACAAGAGCCCATTGTACAAAGAGACATAGAGAGAAATGGAAAAAAAACAAACAAAATTAAACCAGGGGATGATTGCTTCTATTCCACTCCTTCCTGCTGGGTTTTCTTCTCATTTCTGTCTTAATGAGATGACTTGTTTTGGAGACAAGACTCCTCTCCTTTTCCTTCTTCTTTCCTCCTTCTTTCCTTCCTCTTTCTTCTGAGCAGTGAGGTGTACAGGGACAGAGTGGCCACGGGGCATCAGGGACCAGGTGGTGTGAAGTAATCTCCTAATTGTGACATTTTGGAAGAGCTAATATCAGGGGACCAAAAAACAGTGCGTCCCCAATACAATCATCATGAATGTCATAAAAGCAGATTTTGTAAAAAATTCATATTGCCAAGGATACCTAATAGGAAAATTGGAAGGTATCTGAAGCTCTGATGCTTTTTTCTCTTTTTATTCTTGCAAAATTTGCTGATGCAAAAATTTCAGACCAAAATACATCACCTGTGTGAAAATCACCTGACATCTCACTTATTATAAACTTCTAAAGGAATTTTCTTCCAGGGACTGCTATTAGTTATTTTTAAAGATTAGTTTTCCTCTTTTTCAGGATAAATCTTTTGCTTAGGAGGTTTCTATATTTTCTTATCTTCACAGGATAGTTTTTATGTAAGCTTTATATAAGTAGTATAGTTTTATATAAGAAAGACATTGCACCTTCAAGGAAGTTAAATTTTTTATGAATTTCTGTGTTTTTAAAAATCTATTTCTATTGTAATTAAAATTCTTCCTTTCTTTGTTCGTGCCTTAGAAGGTAAGTGAACAGAGGAACTTTGATTAGTCTGAAATCTATTTATTCCCTGTATCTCAGCACTGTAACATTTTCTTTTTCTAGTAAATGTGTATATACAGAGGAGTTGTTTTACTTTGTGCTTTTTTAAAAATTACTTTAGCATTGTTAGTGTTTTGCATTCCCATGACTTCCTGTAATTATACCAGGGAAATGTAATTCCATTAACTTTTTGAAAGAAGGTGTTTATATAATTTAAAACAACAGCCAATTTTACTTGAAAAAAGAAAGCTCTAGAATTCCTGACTGATTTTCTCAAAAGATTTTCATCTCTCTCAAAATCAGCTGTAAATTTAATTCTGATATGTTGAATTTTGGACTTCTCTAGAGAAGGAAAAGGATCAGAACTGGTAGATTAGATTAAGTGAAATCCAGAAGAAAATCTTTGATTTTTTTAAACATTAAAGATGTTTAGAGAAAAAGAACAACAAGATATGAGATAAATATAAATATGTCCCAGGATCAGACATGCTTGACTCTTCAGTATAAAAGTTACCCACTTTCTTCAGTTCCTGCTCACTCAGAAACATTTTGGATGTCTTTGGGTATAGCCTGAGCAATTTTATAGCTTGCTTGCAACAGCATCAACAGACTTTCAAGGACTGCACATATCGTGGAATCACAGAATCACACAATGGTTGGGGTTGGAAGGGACTTTAAAGATCATCCATTTCCCCCCACCTTCCATGGGCCCACCTTCCTCTAGAAAATCATACTTGACCTGTTTATCATGGTCAGTCGTTCTCTTTTGCACTGGGGCTGGTGCTGCAGAAAAGGACTTAGGGAATCCTGGTTGATGGCAAGCTGAATATGAGTCAGCAGTGTCCTGGCACCCAGGAGGACCAACCCTGTCCTGGGGCCATCAGGCACAGCATCACCAGCTGGGCAAGGGCGGGGATTGTCCTGCTCTGCTCTGCACTGGGGTGGCCTCACTTTGAATACTGTGTGAGGTTTTGGGTATCACAATGTAAGATAGCTATTAGAGAGCAACCAAAGGAGGGTAATGAAGATGGTGGAGCGCCTAGAGGGGAACCTGCATGAAGAGTGACTGAGGACACTTGGTCTGTTCACCCTGGAGGAGACTGAGGTGAAACCTCATTGCAGTCTACGCCTTGGGATGGATATCTCAGAATAGTATCTGAGATAACTTGTCAGTCCAAACAGAGGGATTTTGCCATGATTCATGGGTTGCTGATTCAACAAAAGAACATCCTACTTTTTCTGCCTGTGAGTGGTTTATCAGCTGGAAAGTACCACTGAGTTCCCTCCCCTGCAAGGGAACAGAGTCTGGCTGTGGGGTCTTCACTCTGCTCCATCCTCTGTTGAGTCCCCCTTAGATTGTGTTTGTGGGAGGTTGGGTGTGCTGCTCCTGCTCCATCCAGGGAATACAAACTGTCTTTTCCACTATATATTCTTATCTTTTTATCCCCAGTCATTTTGCCACATGCTTCATGCCTGAAGGAGCCTCTGGCATCCAGGTCAACACCTTAGATTCTTGCATAAAATATTTGTCTTTCCATTAAATTACCCCCCATGGCTTTTTGGAGACAGGTGGGTGGCAGTGGAGGAAGAGAGAGGATGAAGGAGGTGAAGTCAGGAGACACACACAGACAGTGAGGAGAACAGGATTACACTGATTTGGCAGCAGAGAGTTAGTGAATTGAAAGAAATGGCATTAAGCACGGATTGATTAATGGCAATGACAACAGAGACAAACAGCTTACAGGCTAAATCCTCTCCTCTGTGCATTTCACTGATCTGTGCTGCACTGAGCAGGGATGTCATTGCTTCTGCTTGGTGGCTCTTTGTTGCCTCCTTTTCCAGCTGAAGGGATGAGAAGTTGTGGGCAGAGATGAGGTGGCAGCACTCATTCAGCAGCAGCTCCAGCTGGCCACATCACCCCAGAAGGACTTTGAGGGGCTGGAGTGTGTCCAGAGAAAGACAACAGAGCTGGGGAAGGGTCTGAATCACAAGTCTGATGAAAAGCAGCTGAGGGAGCTGGGGGAGTTCCCAAAGAGGCTCAAGGGGGACCTTGTTCCTCTCTACAGGTGACAGGAGGGTGCAGCCAGGTGGGGTCAGTCTCCTCTCCCAGGTAACACGAGACAGAACAAAAGAGCATGACCCTAAGTCGGACCAAGAGAGATTTAGATTGGCTGTTAGGAAAAAGTTCTTCACTGAACAGTGATCAAGCATTGGACCAGGTTGCCCAAGGATGTGGTGGAATCACCGTACCTGGAAGTGTTCAAAAAACGTGTGGATGTGGCACTTGAGGATGTGGTTTAGTGGTGAGCATGGTGTTGGGTTGACAGTTGGGCTTGATGATCTTAAAGGATTTTTCCTAACCTTAACAATTATGATTCTGTGATTCTATGCCTTCCTCCACCACAACCACCACCACATCCAAAGGAGTGGTGGAAGAGGATAAATAAAGTCATAAATGGGAAAAATCACATGGGACCTTTCAGTGACACCATACTACAAATACCTTTCTGTTGCACTATGATTTTTTTGGTTTTTTTTGTTTTTATTTTTTTTAATTTATGATGGAATAGCTTGAAAAAAAAAACAGAAGGACTTCTCTAAACTGAAGAATGTATCAAAGGCCTCAGGCTTTTCAGCCTAGCTGCAGGTGGAAAGGTATCTCTGCCTGCATCAGCATATACATATCCATGTTTATATTCATAACTGCTTTAGATATTTATAAGTAGTAATATTATGTGAAATACACTATATAATGTGGAGGATATGAGCTATACACACCTAATGCAGTTGTCAAAATAAATGTCAATAAATATCAATATATAAAAATTTTCCTTATTATTGAAATCCTCACCTATAATGCTTTTCACTGGAGTTTAGTTAGAATGTGCTGCATTTTTCAATCTAAAATGCACTTTTATTAATATTAAATCAGGGACTATTTATTGCAAAGTAGTCAGGATAGCTATAACTGTTGATTACATTTGTGGTATTGTGGCTCATAAAAAAATAGTTAACATCAAGTCAGGATAATATTTAGAAATAAGATTATTCATTAGAAGTCAGAAGAACGTTTAAAATCCATGAGAATGTTAATTCTGGGTCAGAGCTCTCATCAGGACTCCATTAACTCATTTTGACAATTGAAAAGTGGGGTGTCTCTTGCAGCTACTTGTCCACACACCTTTGGTAAAGAGACACAGAGATCACCAGAGCAAATTCTGCTGTGTCCTTTCTGTGGTGATAACATAAAAATTAAGTTTCAAAGCTACCTTAGTTGTGGTATCTCATTTTCAGAGTATTAAATAGAAGTCAGAAAAATCCTGCCCACAAATCAGAAAAATAAAAAACAAACACCAAAACACCCAACCCCTCAAGTTTTAAGTTCTATCTAAAAATTTATTTGAAGTCATAACCATTTACTCTTAATAAAGTAGTTGAGTTTATGTATCTCTGTTTGGCTTTCTCAGCATTTACTCTGTATTTACTGTGAGTCTGTCACAGTTTGCAGAACTACCATTTTCCATGGCCATTTATGGAAATATGTGGAGATTTTTCTTAAGAATAAATTTTCTTAAGAATAAATAATTAAAAAGGAAAAAGGAACTTTAAAATCTATCTGATCTTATTGCCTTCTGGACCTCCTGTGAGCTGAGGAATATTTCTGCTACGTTTAGGAGTCTTAGACTTTATTTAAAGATCCAGTGAAACACATCCATGGAAAAAGGACAAATGAGTTAGATGAATGCCTAAGTAAACTATAAGTGCTTTAGTATTGAAAACATGATAAAAATGAAATTATACTGAAGAGAAAAAAATTATTTCTGAACATTGTAAATATTTTAAATATCTATGAATATTCATTATGCATCCATCCCCAACACATATTTTAAACCCAAAGTCTCTGCTTTCATTAAGTGAATGCTACTGGAGATAAAAGTATGCTTAAAAGAAACAGGACAATTATCATCAGACCAGCTGTGGTGATAATTCACAGCCAGGCAGAGAGATTAGGTTCCAAAAATGGAAATAAATGCACATTCATACTGGAGCTCCAACAGAGAAAGGAATGCAAGGCAGAGAACGGAGGTTTGTAAACCAGTGCTGCTCAGCTAAAGAACAGAACTGCAAGATGATGGACAGATTCTACTTCAGGCTGCTTTGGACTTTGACATTTTTGCAAACAGAAAGGGAGGACAACAGTTTAAATTAATTAGTCCTTTAAATTACAATAGCAGCTCAGGACTCCAGGCCATGCACTATGAATCCTTTTCTTGTGCCGTGTTTTTTTTTTTTTTCTTTCCTGCCAACCATTGTCTCTTGTGTGAAAATAATTTGCTGGCAGACCCCTTTGTTCTGTGTTAGAAAACTTCCTAAGCCAGAGATGAGTTTCTGAGCAATCACCACTTACTAAACTTTTCACCACTTTTACAATACTGATTAATAGTACAATATTTGTAAAAAAAAAAAAAAAAAACAAAACTAAAAAAAACCCCAAAAAACCAAAACCCAGGCCCCTGATACAAACAGCAACACAGCTGCTAGACATGGTTGGAAACCATGGATGTTTGTCTTAAAATCATAATTCCTTCTAACCTTGTTCTTCTCTGCCAGAATTTCTACTTCCCATGAGCTACTTTATTTTTTTTTCGTGGTGATTCCTGGTTTGTGTTTGGTTAGGTGCAGGTTATTTGATGTTCACATTACCTAAACCAAACTGTGGTCACAAAACAGGTACAGCAAGGCACAGAACTGCCCAAATAATGATCATCTCTACATCAAAGAAAAAAACAATCAAAAAATAAAGTGAGATAGAGAATTTATGGATTTGGTTCACTGGACCTTCCAAAAGAGGCAGCTAACAGATTCAGAAGTTTGTGCCAAAGGACACAAAGAAGGAAGAAATCTTTGAGTGATTGTGGTGACTGGGATCTGTGCTGAAAAACCAGGAAAGAAAATATCATGCTTACCTTCAAAGATGGCAAAAAGAAGAGCCCAGGGGACAACAGGCTGATCAGACTCACTCCAGCTCCTTGGAATGTGGTGGAAAAGTTGATCCTGAAAAGCATTTCAGGCAGATTGAGGAGGAAGAAATGATCAGGGAGAAAGCACAGCTTCACCAAGGATAAGTTGTGCTTGACCAACTTGATCAAACCCTGCGATGAAGGGACCTAGGAGGAGACAGGAGTGTACTGGGGTAGTGCTTTTGCACCACTTAATTCTGGGTCTGAAGTTTCTTCTGTCTTCACTCAGAGCCAAAATTAAAAAATGTGGAGATGAATTTTCTTGTGTTCGGGCTTGGTTGTTTATTAAATCTTATCTAAAGTACGGAAAATTCAGCAACACTTCTAGCTACCAGCTAGAAGCGAGCAAAATGGAGGTGAATCCAGATAGCTAAAAGGTCTCTTAGAGCTAAACAGTCCAATAGAGAATTAACATCTATTATATTTATACTTTTGACCCAATAACCAAATTCCCATGACCCACAGTGCAGCACGAACTGTCCACCCAGAAACTACTGCCTGAAATTGTCGTTGTTAGTTAAGGATTAACCTTTGGAATGGTGGTAATAAGGCACACAGCAACATGGTCATCTTTCAGGATAGAAAAGAGACAGTTTATTGTAACACTACCTTGCTTAAGTACACTCACTCACTACTCCAGGGACAGAACACAGCCCGTCGGTCAGGGAGAGCAGCACCTCCTGTAAGATGTTCTTACTGTAAACAGTACAATTTCTCATGATACACATTCTGTAAATCATAGCAGGTGCATCTTTGTTTGAGATTCTTTCCCTTCTGTTTTTCTACCAAGCTTATGAGAAAGCCTATACTTCTCAGGCAGTCCATGGGAAAGATCCCAGGCTGTGTATCCACATGAAATCATGAAGAAAAAGGAAGAAGAACACAGAAAGGAGACAACACCCCAAATCCTCCATCTTGTCCCATACCTATTACTACATTATAAAAATCTGAAATTTAAAATCCTTCACTGTGTGAACTCACACATTTCTAATTAACTACACACCCGTGACCTTAACTCCATCACTCAAATTTGGAAGCCTTCTCCAAGGCCTCAAGCCAAAAGCAGTGTTCTCCAGGGGGTCACTACCAGGAAGCACAGAAAGCTCAAAAAACCCGGGTTTCTGGGATCCAACATGGGAGAGCAGTGAACAGAGGAGGGAGAGGAGAGGATATTGCTTACCTGGGCTTCAGGAAGGCACTGACTGTCTCACATCAGATCCTCCCAATAAAGGTGTTGGTACATGGACAGAGACATGCATTGAAAACTGAATGGACATGGAGGGTGGTGGTCAGTGGGGCAAAGTCTCATTGGATCGTGGATACCAGGGTCAATCCTGGTCCAGTCCTTTTTAACAGCTTCATTCATTACCTGGATGATGAGGAAGAGTGTCCAGTCAGCAAGTTCAACAAAAGTGGAGCTCAGTATTTAGTTTCTACTCATATCTAATAAATACCTAGAGAAACATAAATAAAGTTACATTTCCCTCCAAACTCCATCAATTTCTTGACACCTGCAACTACAACACTGTTTATTTTGGTGAAATTCAGATGTCCAGATTTCCTTTAAATCTGGGCCTTGTTGGTCTGTTGAGAAAGGACTTTCTCTAAGGCAGGACCATGAGTTGAAAAGGCTCAAAGTGAACCAGTGCAGATTTATCAGCTCGCCTCCACTTCTGGGGATCTCCATCATTTATGGGATCACTGTGAGAACTGACAAATTTAGGAAGTGCCAGAGAAGCAAATGACTATGAAGAAAAAACTCAGCTGGAAAAATACTTTTAAAACTCTCTTGGCAATTGGATTTCAAAGTTAGAAATTGTATTAAGACACAGTGAAATGCTGTCACAGAGGATTAAAAATAAATAGCAGTTTTCATCTATGCAGTTCTCTGATTCAGAAGTTATGATTCAGATGGACTGATGTTTCTTTTCTAGAACCTAATTACTATCAATAATGCTAACAACGATAATTTACAGGCAATTTCCTCATCTATCTAATAGATTTTTGCTGCATTTGGAAATACTGTGAAAAAAATCAATCTAGTTTCTGAAAGCAGACAAAGATCATCTGAAACTCAAAAGCAGAGTATTTGGGATTTTTGTCCCCATCAGACATTTTTAAAACACTTGATAGTACTAAAGGCTTATAATAAGCACCTTTAAAGTTGTGGCAAGATGAATTGGATCCTGAATGTTATATTATGCATTGATAGGTCAATAAATAAATATATTAAGAAATATAATCAAGTAAATGCTACTGTAAGGAAAAAAGATGTTGAGCAGCTTATTAAAGAAGTACAGGCTGCTGGTTTCTTTATAGGAAAAAACACTAAGCAACATCTTTTCACATCAAAAAATAAATTTCCAACTTCCAAAGCAAATGGAAGCAATTCCAGGCAGTTCATTTTCTTATGTCAAGAATGGCTTGAACTCAACAAATTTAGTAATGCTTGAGTTCCTTTTCTATTTTCTTGATATGATAAGAACCTTCCATTTGACATACTTTAATATCTTTCTCTTCAGAGATTTGTTCCTGACAGGGGTAATAGAGTCCTTGAGAATTTCTGTCATGGATAGTAGGGTTAAAAACTGAAATAAGGTGTCTCTCTCCACAGTGCTAGGAAATGAGTGAGTCCAATTTCCCTTAATGAGAATGTTCTTTTTATGCCACAACATCGATGCCTGCTGTCAGGTGTGACTGACGCCATCAGCACAGGAGGAAAATGATGGATGATCTTGTGGGCTACCAGAGGTCACTGTGGTGCTGGCCATGGGTCATGTGGCACAGAGGAATAGGACTGATGGTGCTGGTCATGGGTCACAGACTTTGGGCAGCCTTGGTTTAATCCTTTAGCTCTAACACCAATTTTTAACTGGACGGTGTCTATGGCTGCTCTATTCTTCAAGTGTTTGCCTTTGATGGTGCGAGCACAGTTTTGAACTTGATGTACTCACAGGCCTGTTAAGGTCCCTCTGAATGCCATCACCTCCCTCAAGCAAATCCCCTGCTCCAGTTGGTGTTTTCAGGGCTGTAACACTTTGGATTTCCTCCCAACAAACAGAAATTTGCAGTTCTGTTTTGTCGGTTTCCTGGGGAAACTTGTGGGTACCTCAGATGTCTCTTTTCTCTGAGGATTGTTCATTTTGGGTGATGTGAATCCCCTGCAATGAGACCAGTCACTAAGAGATGAGATTATCCTTTACTAAAAAGAAAGTAAAGGAAGTTGTTGTAGAGCTTTCATTGCAGAAGGAGCAGCAAAGCCCAAAAGCCCTGGACCATTAGCAAAAACGGCAACAAAAAAATCTGTTGCCTTTACTGAATTTTCCCATCCCCAAATATATTTCTGTCAGGTTTGGGGTATATTTTAATTTATATATCTGTTATCTTTCAGAAGTACTTGTGCAACTGCAGAAGTTGGCTCTTTCTAATGATCTACAGTTGCACCTTGCAAAAATACATTTTCAATTTGGCTCCTGAAACATGGATCAAGTGATCCTGCCAACACAAATATCCTTTGCTGTCAAACATTTTCATCCTCTGGAGAGTGGAACACATGTACAACCACTCAGAAAAAAAAAAAAAAAAAAAAAGCTTTCTATTGCTGTTGCCTTTTGCTTTCAATTTTTCACTTGAATTTCATTTAGCAATTAGTTGAGACAGACATAAAATAATTTTAAATATTGGCATTATGTATTAACTTGTACATTCAGGGCAAAATTCCCAGCTGGTGATTTACACCTGCTGGATGAGTGGCCTTGGGCATTGCCTTATTGAAAGGTTCTTTCATCTCTTTCTAGACCACAGGGTTTGGGCTGTGGTCCTTTGACGTAAGCCAGGCTGGCAATATGCCTCCTCCTGGCTTTGTGCTGAACCAGAGACCCAGGTCAGTGACAGAAACTAGGAATGCTGAGAAATACTGTAAGAATTGCAAGTGATAGTTAGTGAATTCCCATTTTTTTTTTCAGAATTAAACCTTAGGAAAACCATATGTAAATTCCTGATATGTGGGTTGTAACTAGTGCACTACTCAGCTGTCAGACTTGGAGTGCTCTTCAATTTCTTCATGAAAGAAATATTAAAACAGGTGAAAAGAAGGGATTAAGAAATATGATAGATCAAAGCCACTATGATGAGAAAATGTTGGTTTATTCTCCCAGAGAATTCTCTGTTTTGCTAAAGTTTTATTTATTGATATGCTATACATGATACATATATCTACAAATGTACACAGAGACGCAGTAATAATATATTATATAATGCAGTATTATAAATAATTTACTATGTTTTATATCTTATGGTATATATATATCACAGAATCATAGACTAAGAGAATCACAGAATAAGAGAGTAGTTTAGATTGGAAGGGATCTGAAAAATCTTATTTCCACCCTCCTCTATAGGCAGGGATGTCAGCAACTTGATCACGCTGCTCAGGGACCCATCCAGCCTGGACTTGAGCACCTCCAAGTTGGAGTTACATCCACAGGAATGGAATATCCATGACTTCTCTGGACAGCCTGTTCCAATGTCTCACTGCCTTCCTGCTCTTGGACTACAGGGAACAGATCCACAACTATTGGTGGAGCTGGAGCCAATATCCAAATGAGCACCAGAATGTGGGAGGGCTGGATTGTCCATAAGGATCTACACAGTGCTATTTTTACCACAACCATCTCTAAATTGGGCAGGATGAAGCAGGCTGGGGGGGTTGGAGGACAATATCACAACTCATAAACCTGTAAATTAAATGGGAGCAGGGCTGTACACACATAACCAAAACATGACTTTGTTAAGAGACTGGTGGGGGGTGGTGACGATTGTCTCCTCAGTTTCCTTGAGAAGGGGACAGGAGTTGGATTTTGATGGTTCTTATGGGTCCCCTCCAACTCAGGATATTCTATGATTTTGTGATTCCATGAGAATGCCTGACTTGAAAGTTTATTTTGCCATCAGGAAAGACAGAATAGCACTTTGCTATAATATCATGTAAACATTAAGGACTAAATTCTAACTCATGAATATTTTGTTAGGTTTTCTTCCATGCCTGAAAGTTTTCTGTGGCAAAGTGGATTTAAGTGATTTCCAGCTTTCCCCACTCCCAATCATTTCTTCCTGTTCAGGACTGTATTTTTCAAACTTATTACTTATGTCAATGCAGCTATAAAACAAGTCAATGAAATAAGCTGGCTCTGAAAATCGGAGATTGCTGCATTTTTAGGGAATATGTGGGTGGGTATTTTGCTTGTTTTTCCTCCCTTGCAGATGTTTAGTTAATTCAGTTTGCAACATGGCTCCATGAAGAAATGGGAATTAATCTGCTGTCTGAAGAGACAAGAAATTCTGCCAGGCGAGAGTGATGAGGAGAAGCTGTGGCTTCCCCATCCCTGGAAGTGTCCAGAGTGGGGTTGGATGGGGCTTGGAGCAACCTGGAATAGTGGAACTTGTCCCTGCCCATGGCAGGGTGTTGGGACAAGATGATTTTTAAGGTTCCTGCCAACCCAAACTATTCTGTGATCCTAGGATTCTCTGTAGAGACATGGGTGGGATATTTTAAGATGTTGTTCACATCTCCTTTCTGCTCCTTTCCATTGTTCACAATTCAGCCCCTTCAGCAGGAAGATCTACCCTAATAACCTTGGCCTTTCAAATTCAAAGTGATGATCTGTTCCTGTTGGTATCAGGTGCTGCAGGCTTCATGTCTTCACTAAGTTTGTTTTGCTTGATTTAGTTATCTCTATCTGATTTCTCATCTCTTGTTACAACGGCATAAAAATATTCCTCATCTCCTATTCAAGCTGTGCCATGACATTACTGACTGCCCAAAAACATCCTCCTGGAAGCAGCTACAGTTCTGAAGAACTAATGGAGAAAAATCAACATTGCACCCAATATGTCAATGTTGGAAAATAACATAAAAAATACAAGGTAACTCTGTTGGATCTTGGTCTTTGGCATCCTGCTCCTGAAGCTGGCCAGAGGCAGTGGGTTGGGTGGGAATTTAAGGAGAAATTAGTCCTTAGAAAGTGCAGTTTGTCCATAGAGCTTCCTCTCCAGTGGCTTGTAGCTCTTAGACTGCCTGAGGAGAGGCCTCCTGTGGATCTTGGTGGATTTATTTTTCATTGAATGGAATCACAGAAAGCAATCAGTGAATCCTTGAAGTTGGAAAATACCTCTAAGATCATCAAGTCCAACATTTTTATTAATTTCTCCTTCTTTCTGAGGGTGGTGATTAAAGATGGAAAAAGGACATTCAACTGTGTACATAGCAGAAAATTTCATGTGATGGAAGGTGACTGAAATAAAATTGAAGTTTAAATTTTTTTTCTTGAGGTGTTGTCTATTTTCACTAGTTATTTCCTTGCTTAGGGAACAGCCAATTCCCTTTCAAAGACCGGGTTTAACCATCACAAAAACATCATCCTGACTGTTCCTGAGTATTCAGGCTGACCTAGAGCAGAGGCAGTGGATTTCAGGGGAAAGCAAGAGGGAAGGTTAGCCTTTTATGGTCATTAAATGCCCCCAGACTCCTGGGTCTGACATGAAATCCCATTAAGAGGCACCCTACCCACAGCAAACCAGGAAATCAGCATCCCTGCTGCCTCCTGCAGCGAGGTGTCCTTGAGGAAGGTCGTGGCAGACACTCCTTTAAAGCTGTGATGTTCTGTGCTCCAGCAGCCCAGGAAAGCTGCACCCTCTCTGCCCTTCCCAGCAGCTCCCAGTGGTGAGGAACATTTTGTTGTCCCCATGAATAAACACCAAGGATGGGTTCCTGTTAAACAGCAAAGGCTGTCTCAAGTACAGGAGATCAAACCCAGCTTCTTCAGCTCATGACTGGATATAGAGTGATAAGCGTGAATAGTAAGGAGAAATATTGTAATTTGCAGTAGATTTCTCCTTCCCTTTACCCTGTAGCTTGGAGATATATTTAAAAACAATAAATTTTTTTTGTTGTTGTTGTCTTTAATTACACTGATTCCCGAGGGCTGCTGTTCTAGTGAAAAATAATCCTGCTTTGACAATGGAAGCTTAAGAGACTGGTGGAACAGATTGCAAGCCATTTCCATGTCTGGTTTAACTGCTTGACTGCCAGCCTGTGGAATTAATTTTCAGGAAAAGTACTTGTACAACTCTCTCTAGTTTCCCCTTGCTATTGGGCTACAATGACATCAAAGGTAATGTCTTGGTTATTGCTCTGCACAGGCACAGATGAGACACAGGGAGAGGGTAAGTGACTGCAGAGAAGGTTTTGGCACTCTTCAAGGGGAAAAAGTGTGAAAAGATAGGAATTCAAACAAAATAATGTTAATTAAACACCAAACTAAAACACTTGTCTTAATTATTGTTCACACTTCCACACTGAGTGAAGGAGGTGGTGAAGAAAAAAAAGTCAGTTATAAAGAACAAGTTTCATGCAAATCTCTTGAATTTAGGTTCATTACACTGAACTTCGGCCAGGTAAAAGTGACATGGTCTGACTAAAACCTTAATTTAATCCTCAGCAGCAGCTCACTGAAGGCTGAGCAGGTTTAATGCTGTCTCTCTGTGCTCCAGAAGTGACCATCTCTCCCCACTGATATTTGTGGGCGTTTCAGCTGCCCAAAAACTTTGTATGAACTGTTTTTGTTCTGCTAAAGTGAAGGGAACTGAAACTTTCTGAAAAGTTCTATGTTGATCTTGTGCAGCTGGGTAGGGAGAGTGAATCTGACAGCAATAACCTGGAGAAACACCAAGCTTCATCTTCATTGTTGTGCTGTAAGAAATTGTGTCTGACTGCTGATTTCAGAGTGAAAGGTGAGAAACAGATCAACATGGTGGTGAGACAGTGATTCTGTCTGGGGTGGCTATGCCAAGAAACTGGGATTTGGTTTATTATCATAAAAGCAGGGCTGATGTCCAGGCTGGTTTAAGAGTATGTAAAACTCTCTCTAAACTCTTCTATGTTCTATCAACG
Source organism: Toxostoma redivivum (assembly GCA_013397375.1). Classification (NCBI taxonomy): domain Eukaryota; kingdom Metazoa; phylum Chordata; class Aves; order Passeriformes; family Mimidae; genus Toxostoma; species Toxostoma redivivum. Next base: position 28,400 of record VXBI01002225.1, on the reverse strand, counting down.
ACAGAACTTTTTATTTTAAAAAGTATGTATGGATGTATGGGTGTGGCTTAGATATGGACATAGGCCACACTCCTGGAAACCTCACACAGTATTACAGCAACCTGGTGAAGACAGCAGTGAAATGGGTTCTGTGAAACTATAGCTTCTGAGGAGGAAAATAAAGCTGCTCATGGGTTTGTTATTCTCTGCTCTCAGTCCTCTTCAACTCTTCATTTTCTTCTTCTTTCAAGGACAGCAAAGTTGAAGTCAGAGGAGGTAAGAAAATCTAACTGCTGTGCTGTGTAAATGAGGTGATGTTAATATAGATTTGGATAAGTTTAGTTGTTTTTGAATAAAAGAAACACTTCTCACTCTATTCCGCTTTCCTCAGCACCCCAACACCTCTTTGGACCATACCAAAGGTGGCAGAATGTGGGTCTCTGAGCAGACACCTCTGAAACATGATATAATGGTGTTATTTTTCTGCCTGGTAGGGAGAAAAATAAATATTGAACCCCACAGTTTCTTAAGTCCTTTATCAACTTGTTTCAAACTCTCCAGCGTGCAAAATGTGAGCACATGAAGCAAGAAGAACAATAAAGTTTTTCTAGTGTAAAATTACTCAGAAGCAAGTGGAAAATGAACAGAGCAATGCACAAGTGTGTGAGCAAAGTGTGTGTCAAGGGAAATTTCTGCCTCCTGATACCAGCCCCAAACAACCCATTCATTAGCTGTAAACACTCTCCAGCTCCAACAACTCTCAATCTGTATTTTTTTGTTTTCATTCTTCCTTGTGCCCAGAACTAGGAAAATATAAATGTAACGTGTCCTTTTGCTGGGGTTTTCCCAGTGCAAAGGTGCTTTCTGCATTATTTTCTTTTTTATTTTCTTTATCTAGACACTTGCTTCTCCTTCAACAGCCTCCTCAGTATTCACAGCTTTTTTCAGGATTACAACAGGCTTTTAAAAATCCTGCATAATGAGAAGATACCACTGGACATGAAATACACATCTATCTTTGACTCATGGATTTAAGCTGAAGGAGGGTGGACTTAGATTGGATTTTAGGAAGAACCTCTTCCCTGTGAGGGTGGTGAGGCCCTGGCACAGGGTGCCCAGAGAAGCTGTGGCTGCCCCATCCCTGGAAATGTCCAAGGCCAGATGGGGCTGTGAGCACCCTGGTCTGGTGGAAGCTGTCCCTGCTCATGTCGGGGATTGGAATGAGATGATCTGTAAAGTTCTTTCCAACACAAACAATTCTATGATTCCAGTTCATCAAGAGTTTCCAGAGACTGAACATATCATAAAAGCAGGGCTGATGTCAGGTCTGGCTTAAGTTTGTGGAAAACTTTCTCTAGCCTCTTCTATATTCTGCCTAGCACATAATTTTTCTCTAAAATATCTATCTATCTATCTATATAGATATATATAGATGCATGTATGTAGGGGTGTGGTTTAGATATGAATCAGTTTGGTCTGGAAATTAAAATAGGGCTCCTAACTGCTAAAGAAGTGAGGTTTTAAAAAGACTATCCAAAACTTATGAGTTGAACAATGAACTTTCATATATCCTTAGGGAAATCTAGAACTCTCCAAGGAATATAAATGATTGTCAATGTCTACGTTTCGTTACATCCCTGACTGCAGGATTGAGGTGAGCTGCTGCAATTCTCTTTAGTTTGCACACACAAAACTTCAGAAGGCTACTCCCTCAGCTTCTTACTTTTAAAACTTGCAAGAAATTATAAATGAAGATGACAATATCTCTTCCTCAAAGGATTATATATTTCTCGTTAAACTTTAACTTCATTTAAAATCCATCCTTGATCCTCTTAAAGTATTTGCGTAAGTGAATGAGGGCTGTAAAACACGACTGAAGCTTTCCTCCTTGGGGAAGCAGCTTGACCAATTTACATATTTATTAAATATTTTATATTTTACCAGATTGTATGCACTTCGAAATGTCACATCTTATTTTTGGTCTGAGCACTGCATAACCATAATGGCTATTTCCAGTCTCAGAAGAGGGAAAAAAATAATGTGCATCTCCTAATTTGACCACTTCTTAAGGACTTAAGTTTTTTATTTCTCTGTTTTACTCTGTACTGCAAAATTTTAACTTTTAGTGTTATGAAGTTTTGCTAGTTCTTTTGCAAATTAATCTCCTGTGAGGCTGCATGACCAGCCTCTCACTTTTCCTCTGGAATGAGATTCAGCTTTCTAAGCATGCAAACTGAACTTCTGAACCTGTTTGATAGTTATTTTAGCTTTAAAGAAAATAAACACAAGGCTGTTGCAAACCAGAAATGCACATAAAGAAGTGCTTTCCCTTGTGGTACAAGGATCTATCAAATCAGAGTTGATATTTCTGGTGTAATTCCTCCTCTCCCTCACCCTCACAGTTCAGCTGCCAGCATCTGGAGCAGAGACTTTTTCCTTTGTTAATGATGTACACGACTAGGGCACTCTTGAGACATCACTACTGGGGCTCCCTGGGAGCAGTTTGGAGTCTGGAGACTGAATGGATTAAGGCTCCAACAGGATGCACAAGATGAGGGCACATGCCCACTTTTGCTGCTGGGTTCCTGAGTGTTGTGGATCCCCTTTCCTCTGCATGTCCCCATTTCTGATGGAACCAGCCTCCTTCACAGGGTGCTCTGAGGTGCAGCTGCTGAGAAGAGAGTTTGGAAAAAACAATTTTATTTAGAAGTCGCTGAGAATGTCTTTTCTGGCCACCTCTAAAGTGCATGACTTCCATGGCCAAAACTCTGGATCATAGAATCACAGAATCATTGAATTGTAGAGTTGTAGAATCATAGAAACATAGAATAATTTGAGTTGGAAGAGAATTTCCAGATCAGCTTGTTCCAGCCCCCTGCCGTGGACAGGGACACCTTCCACTATCCCAAGTTGCTCCAAGCTCCACCCAACCTGGCCTTGGACACTTCCAGGGATCCAGGGGCAGCCACAGCTTCTCTAAGTAACCTGTGCAAGGCCTGAGCACCCTAAAGGGAAGAATTTATTCCTAATATTTAATTTAAATTTACATTTTTTCAGTTTAAAGCCATTCAGGCTATGCCCTTGTTTGTCGTTCCTCTCCAGCTCTCTTGTAGAGCTTTAGGTCTCTAAGGTTTCTAAGATCTCCCTGGAGTCTTCTCTTCTCCAGACTGAACATCCCAAACTTTCCCAACCTGTTTCCATAGCAGAGGAGTCCTTGGATCAACCTCATGTATCTTCTCTGGACTAACTCCAACAGATCCACATTTTTCTTGTGTTGGAGGTCCCAGAACTGGGTGCAGTGTATTTTTTTTTTTAGGATACATTCTTCAGGGAAAAGGAAACAAAAACCAAAACCACAACACACCAATAAACAGATCTCTAGATGAAAATATCTGACAAGAGAGAACTTGCCACATTATCCAAGTGATCAATTATTGAAATATCATCTTGCCCTTGTCTACATTTGAGGCAATGGGTTTTTTTGCATTATTGTTTCTGCAGAAGTCAGCATTACTATCATAACTTTTGCCTCCATTTGAATTTTTGCATGGCCCTGTTATGCCATTTATTTCCTTTTCTTGATAAAATAAAGAGACCAAGTTGCTCTTTAAAGGAAAAGCTAGGCAAGGTTAGACCCCATTACTGTTTTGCAGCCCGGATGAAGTAGGGACAAATCTTTTTCAGAGCTATATGTTCCCTGGGGAGAGTCCACATTATTCATCCTTTCCTCTTCATAGGTCCTCTGCCAGCCTTATCAGTAAGAATTTCTTCCAGGTCACTGCACAATAAGCATGAAAGACACTCTTTAAGACTCTACTAGAATCAGACCATCCTAAAAATAGTCCTGCATTCTAATTGCTGGATAGGAACTATCTGCTGACCAGCAATTGCTCCTTCTGATCTATGCCATGTTGTTTTCTTATTAAAATGTCAAATATCTTATAAGAGTTAGATACGGATGTGAAAAAATTCCTGTGGGCTGATATCAGTGTCCATCCAGCCCAGGAGTGAGTCTTTAACAGATGTTATTTCAACACGTATTGGAGATTAAGCTCTATTATTTTTCTTACATTATAACCTCACATTAAGTTGATGGTATTTCTTTTCCATGGATTTATAACCTTGTTATTGCTCCTCTTTAACTACAAGTGCTGCATGACTTTGACTGGAGCTGACATGCATCTTTTAATGCCAGAGTCAGTCAGGTGTGGGCACACACCCACAGCTCCTTCCAGCAATAAAGGTAAATTATCTTCTAACTGAGCACAACTGGACATTCTCACAACCTCAGAGCAAGCAAAGGAAAGAGTATTTCAGCTGTTCCTTTCCATCACCCCTTAATTTCCTTCAAGCTAATATGATGTGTTGATCTCAGGACAAAGGACAGGATGAAAATTGATATCCCTTTTGAGGGCATGAAATAATGAAGCAATTTTTATAATGAGGAGCCATGCAGGTACTTTAAGGGCCTTGTGAGTAGCTAGGAATGTTGTTTTCTAAACGATATTTCTGTTTCCAGGTCAGTATAGAGAGAAGCACAGTCAGAAGGGGATATTGGCCAAGATTACCTCCTGTGTGGAGAGGCTTAGAGGAAAACTGCTGCCTTCCTGTTTGGAGGAGAGACCACTGCTGTTACAAGGTGAAATTATCCTGTAATTGTGCTCTGCACCCTCCAAATACATCAAAAAGTTCTAACAGGGGGTTTATTGTTTTGGGTTTTCTGTTAATTTTTTTGTGGCTTTTGTTTTTTTTTGGTTGGTTGGCTGGTTTGTGTGGGTTTCTTTTGTTTTGTTTTGTTGTGTTTTTTTTTTGTTGTTGTTTGTTTGGGTTTTTTTGTTTGTTTGTTTTTTGATTTTTTTTTTATCTGTTGCAGTTCCAAAAGTCTCTTCTTTTACAACAAATCTGTCCTTTGCTGACACTATGCTTATTAATCCTTTCCATATCATCAAAGGATCATCAAATCATGGAATGGTTTGGGTTGGAAAGGACCTTAAAGTCCACCTAGTTCAAACCCCACATCATGAGCAGGGATGACCAGCTTGCTGAGGGCCTCATTTGACCCAGTCCTTCATTGTTAGTGCTGATAAAATCATGGGCAGCATGTGGATAAATTGAATTTATGAATTTGTGGCCTCTCCTCTCTGGCAGAGGGAACAGCCTCAGTCTGTGAGCTCAGGCACCACAGCACTGCTGCAGTTAATGGAGTTTCCTCTGCTGTTGTCTGAGGGTTTTTCCCTTTGTATTTGATTTCAAAAAAGGAGGTGTAAAGATGGATTTTCTCCAGTTGTTGAGCACACAGAAAGGACAGTGTCTCTCAGTGAGCTGTGGACAGCATTCACCTTGTCACTTGTCCAAAACACCTGAGTTGTGATCTTCCCTCATGTTGCTATTGGCACCCAACACTGAGAAAAAAGGTGGTAATTTGGATCTGGTGGATTTTTTTATGTTTCCCATACAGGATTCTCTCTGCCTCTTACTCAAAAGATCCTCAAAAGGTCCAGAGCTACCAGTCCTTGTGTGGGGAGCTTTACTGATCTGTCTGAAAAACAGCATTTGTTGGGTCATTTGGATATTTGAGACATCTCTGCAAGGCCAGCAGGTGGAACAGGGGATGATGCAAGGGAGAAAAATCCTTCTGGAGCACCAGTAGGAAGAGAATCAGGAATGATGGAGAGTAGATAGGTAGATAGTATATAAAACAGAATTATTGAGATTGGAAAATATCTCCAAGATCATGGAGTCCAACCATTAACCCAACAGTGTCAGGTCAACCACTAAATAATTTCTCAAGGCACTCCACTTACATGTTTTTTTTTTTAACATTTCCAGGTTAGTGATTCCATCTCTTGCTTGGACAGCCTGTTCCAATTCCTGACTACCTTTCCAGTGAAGAAATTTTTTCCTAATATCCATTCAAAACTTCCCTGGTTCAAATGGAGTCTCTCTCCTCTATTCCTCTCTCATGTTACCTGGGAGAAAAGACTGACTCCCCACCTGTCAGTAATCTCCTTTTAGGAAATTGTAGTAATAGGAGTTGTAGCCATACCCAGAAGGGGTGAAAATCAGAACAGCAGTAATATTGTACCACTTTGTACACCTGTGATGGGATTAATTTCAAAATGAAGGTGTTAGAAGTTTAATATTTCCAGCAGCTGCTTCTTTAAAATAACAGAAAGATCTCGGGAATTTGACCCAGAGCTTACTCTTAGTACCCAAAACTCACAATCATGTGGCTGATGGACCCAAAGTGCTGCCTTTACTGGAAATAACATAAACCTTTGCAACTTCAGGAATGATAAAGTGATCAGAGCAAGTACTTAAGGTTGTTGCTGTGATTCATGGCTCCCTCTTCATTTACAGCAGCAGAAACCTAACTCAGGTTTTAGAATGTACACAGCTGGCATTGAAACTGCTCTGACTAGCAGTGACCACAGGCTTTAAAAGCAGAAAAAGCAGAAAAAAGCCCACAGAGGTACAATATATCAATACTAAATTAAATTATAATCCTGAGTTAGGAGAGCATTTATACACTTGTGTGACAGCAACCATGCTGAAATGCCTAAAGGTGTGCAGCTACTGAAGAAAGAGCTGAATTAGGACCTACTAAATTAATCTAAAAACTGCAAAAGCATGATCAGCATTAGTTAGGTAAACTATCTTCTCTCCTCTCAAAAGCTTTATTTGACTTGGATTTCTCCTGCAGCCAGCAGATTCCTCAGATTCTTTTCCTGACTGAGAGGTTTAATTAAACTTTGCCATGTTTTCCAGTAGAACAATGACACATTTCCACCCAATGGTGAAAGATACAAACTCCCCTTAGGTTCCCCAGGTATTTCGGGATAAATAATACAAAGAGACCTTGTATTTCCTCTGGCCCTGGAGAGCACATGAATCAAATGTCAGTATATGATTTGATATTTCTTCTCACCCAACAGAAAGAGTCAAGGCTTTGATTAAGAGATTGTTGTCTTCTGTATGAGGGCTCTTGAAACACTACCATCATGAAGTCAGAGGATATAAACTGCATGAACTATTTATCCAGCCTCATCACTGCCTTGATGTGTGAAAGAAACCTGTGACTATTAGAGGGGAAAATGCTCTTGCCTTAGTAGTAGCTGTCAGGTTATATGGTGCTGTCTTGAGGTGCCTCCGGGCTCAGTCAGATTTCCTTCACAAGCAGCTCCTCACCAGAGAAACCCTTCTGCCTGCTTCATTTTCCCTTTCTTTCAAGCAATGGAGTAGGGATCAACAAAATGAGATTGGGAACTTGATCCTGTTGCAGCTAGACTGGGACAACTGTTTTTTCCAGGACTCTCTTTATAATAATCATAATATTCTTGAAAAATATAGTGCCCTGATAGCTGTTCTGACCTAGAATGCTTTAAGGTATCAGTGTCAATTATTCCTGTGTATCTGTGTCATTTTTTATCTAGGCTAAATCCAAAATTTGCATCCCAGTTTCATTGCAAGGAGTGCTTTTTGTGCCTGGAAAAGCCATGATGTGGAGATGTTATTGCTCAGAAAGTGTGCATGCAGGGCTTTTATGTGCACGTTCAGAAAACTGGCCCTAGATATTCTCAGAGTTAATCTGTCTGTTCTTCTCAGTTTCTTTAGTAAATGTTCTATGACACAATCGATTAAATCTGATGATAAAAGTCTTCCATTGGGATGTCTGACATGCTTGAAGTTAACCCCACATTTGAGGGTTTCTTCAGCTCATGGGCCTGTTACAAATTCATGGTCCTGAGAGTTTTTCTGTGGTAGATGCAGGAGCTCAGTGTTTCTTTTCATGTGGCTCCTGGCATTTAGAGATGAAGAAAGAAACACACCTAAAATGAAACAGAAACCACCCTAAAGTAAAGCACCCCCCCACTAACATCACTAGGTCATGTACTTTAATCCTCAGTCTAGTCTGGGACTGTTTCTGCCAGAATATCCCCTGGTGCTGTGTCCAGATCAGCTTTAAATGCTTTAAGTGGTGATGTGTTCACTGTTTCCATGGGACCATCATCATTCAGGCTGATAGATCAGTCTAATAGTGTCTAATGCCTGTCAGCATATGCCTAGCTCTCAGTTTCTCAGCCTTATCTCTGCTGAGAAAAAAAAAAAAGTACTTATCCTTTTGCCTTGCTAGTGGTTGACAGAGACTTAATTAGAGGGAGGAAAAAAAACTTTTTTCTCCAGAAAGTTCAACCAGAAGTAGTTTTGATTGAGGAGTCAGTCTAAAGAGTACTTTCAACACTCTCCACATAGGCAGAAGTGCTGAAGTTTCTGATACACATATTTTTGAAGGAAAGCTTCCCTTTCAATATTAAAATGTGCATGAAATTGCATGTAGCATCTCAAGTCCCCCGGGAAAGCAGGACACTGCAGAATCAGTCTTCAGAGAGCAGTATGGCTAAGGCTCAGGTTCTTTCATTTGCCTCTTCTAGCTGCTGAATTGCATTTTTAAACTGTACCTTCAGCTCTAACCAGTTGGGTTGTGAGCTTCATGCTGACACTGCAAGTAGGTGGATGAGGAACTCAGCATACCCTGGCCATGTGCACTTGAAGCTCAGAAAGCCAAAATTGTCCTGGGCTGCACCCAAAGCAGGGTGGGCAGCAGGTGAGGGGGAATTCTGCCCCTCTGCATTGCTCTGGTAAAACCCATCCAGCTCTGGGCCCCCCAACACAGGAAGGATGTGGAATTGTTTGAGCAGGTCCAGAGAAGGGCCACAAAGATTCTCAGAGGGATAGAGCACCTCTCTGGAGACAGACAGCTGTTGGTTGGACAGACAGAAGGTTGCTCAGCCTTTCATTAGTTGGTCGTGCATGAAGGATGGATCCATTTCCATGAAATGATCTGAACTTTTCATAGACTTGGTGCCTGCTCAAGTCACTCAGTACCTGGATTTATATCCCAACAAGGATACAGCAACAAGCTAATTTTCTTCTTGTCTGTTTTAAAAGGTCTCAAATTGTTGTGTCCCAAATAGGATTTTGTACTAGATACTTTTACCATGTGTGTTTTCACAGAGCAGAACAGAGTGCCTCCCTCTTAGGCACTACAGCAACCCTGATGCAACACCACCTTCACTTTTGGGGACCATGTACACACTCACTGGAGATGTTCCAGCAGTGTCTGGACACAATCCTGTGCCTGTGCTCTGGGGTGACCCTGCTGGAGCAGAGAGGTGGGACCAGATAACCCCACTGTGGTCCCTTCCAAATTGGACCATTTTGTGATTCTGTGATTCTGCAGCTCGGAATAGTTCTGCCAAACTGAAACAGTGCAGAATGATAGGTGAAAAACAGGCAAATTTCCCATGAATTAGGAGAGTGTGAGAAGTCTCATCACAGGGAGATGCCACCCCAGGGTACATTCAGAGATGGTGTGCAGCAGTCCTAGGTTGCCTCCCACCCAACAGCTTCCAGCTGCTTCCATTATTTGCACCAGGGGGAAATGAGCTGCATCCCTTCTACTTTCTCCTGAGGAAGCCTGGATCACCTGTGGGAACAGGACATTTCTGACAAAGAGAAGAAAATGACTCATAAAATAAAAAAATGTTGTGACAGAGGCATCAAAATGACAGCTAAAGACCTTCTCCTTGAAGTGGTCTAATGAAACCTCCATGCCTGATGTCACCTGAGGAAATGCCACTGATACCTGCTCTGATTTTAGAGGCAGGGATTATTACCTTACAGCATCACTGTCACTCTACCCCATTCTGGAGTCAGTTGAGACTAAAAAGGACTGTTGAGGATTTTTTTTCCCCCATTCTGAGATTTAAAGACTTCTTTTTAGCTCTTTGTCACTTTTCCAGACAGAAGGAATATTAAAGTAACTATAACATAAAGTTCTGAGCAAAATATTTAGGTCAGCTCCTGATAAGCACCTGACAATAGGCTTGTTCCCTAATGGGTGGTGTTTGAAGCAGGTTTTCAGTAGGTTTTGAGAGTTTCAAATAAGTTACTGGACAGATTTAGTACTGTGGGTTATTTTCTGTGCTAGTTTGGGAGGAGAATGCAGATTGGTGTGTGGATGAATAATAACCCAGATCCAACTGATGGCTTCCACTGGTGACCCAGAGAGAGCCAGGGCACCAACCCTGATATTTAGAAGTTCAGGATGAAAAAGAAGGACAAAAGAAGATACCCTTTTCCATGTCTTGTGGGTGGAGGGGTAACTTCAGAAAAGTTTATTAAAGAAGCCCTGATGCTGAGTAATGATGCTGCCTTTCTAGACTCCTTCCCAGAGAGAGGAGCCTGGACAGCTGGATCTTATCTTGCCCTCGGACTGACAATGGTTTAAGTTTTGAAACTTTGTTTTTAATCATAGCAGATGAGATAAATTTGTATGAAAATGAATTATCATGATAAATGATTAAAAAAAAATTTCCCAATCAGAATTATTTACAACACAGTATGAAAGCTAAAACTACAAGTATAGTATAGTATGATATAATGCACTATATTAAAACAATTATATTAAAGCAACTATATTAAAATTATAGCAAAACAAAAAATTAGGTAGAAATTGATTTAACTCACCATATCAACACTTGTGAGCAGGTCTCTTTCTTTTCACTTTGAGACGTATCCTTGGTAGGTGTCCCCAAAATCCAAGAAAAGTATCTCCACACAGTCCAAGGAATATGTTAGAAGAACCTAACAGCGTGAAAGAGAACCAGACTTCAGTAGTCTGAAAGGGTTGACTGCCAGTCATGTGCCTCCAGGTCAGTTTAGCAGCTCATCTGCCAAATCTTTGCCTTTTTAACAGGATGTTCATTCAGGGTTAGTTGCCAGAATTTTAGCATGATCAATACCAAGCCCAGCTCATGGTGCCTCTTCTCAATCCACACAGACAGATCTTCAAATTGTCTGAGTTGCATGATCACATTCCAGAGCATCCAGGAGAAGCATCCTGACACACCTGTGCAGGGCCAGGAGCTGGACTTGATGGTCTCTGTGGGTCCCTTCCAACTCAGGATATTCTGGGATTCTGCAGCTCTCTGCACATGTCTGTCCCATCTTGGCACATGCTTTTTGTCTCTTGGTCCCCATGAAGACAGACAGAGCTTGATGAAAAGTTTTAGTTCAAGCATTTTTTTTAACATTATAAATGCACTTTAGTTGAAACACTGCAATTTTGAACTGTAAAAACAGATCAAACCCCGACACTATTTATTTTTATAAGGGTTATTTCATTTTGCTAAATTATTTTAATCCTTTGGATTTTGTCTCAAAATTATGTTTAATATAATTTATTTTACTGGGTTAGCTGTAATATTCAACTTTGCAAATTGAAATGTTTGGAGGTTGAAACAGTTTGAATGGGCAATTTAGACCTTGTGGTAAATTTTGAAATTTTCTTTGACAAATGAAAACTACTTTCTGAGAAGATGAAATTTCTCAGAGGACAAAAATTCTATTTCCCAGATACCTCTGGAGGAAAACTCATGTGAAAATGACATCTTTCCCTGCACTATAATAAAAAATGGTCTCAATTGAGTGCTATTTATGACAAAGCCGACAAGCTACGATTTTTTGAAAAGCATAAACAGCATCAAACAAAAAACATCTCTTATTTCCTTAAAAGTGGACAACTTACCTCCAAATGTTTTATGTTTTTTTTCAGTAATTCTTTTTAAAATAAAATTCCTTCTCTGATGTAAACTGGATTATCATTCCCCTGTATTTGGTTTAACTGCGTAAGCTGACAATTGAATCATAGAATGGCTTGGGTTGGAAGGGACCTTCAGGATCATCTAATTCCAATTTCCCTGGAATGGGCAGGGACACTAGACTAGGTTGCTGATACAAATTGATTTCACAAAAATAACCTTACTTAGGTCAGATCATGGACCTAAGGTTTGTCTATCCTTGCAGCTTTTCTCTGACATGGGCCAGTGGTAGCAGCTCCAGTAGACCCCAGAACTGGAGATCTCAGAATCACAGAATGGTTTGGGTTGGACAGGACCTTAAAGCCCATCCATTAACAACTCCCTGCCATGGGCAGGGATGCCTTCCACTATCCCAGACTGCTCCAAGCCCTGTCCAACCTGGCCTTAGATACTGCCAGGGATGGGGCAGCCACAGCTTCTCTGGGCAACCTGTGCCAGGGTCCCAGCACCTTCTCAAAGAAGAATTTCATCTTAATGTCCAATCTGAACCTTTTCTCTGTTAGTTTGAAGCCATTCCCCCTTGTTCTGTCACTCCAGGACCTTGTAAATAGTTTCGCTCTCTCTTTCCTGCCAGCTCCTTCGGGTACTGGGAGATAGCACTTATATGTCCCCAAAGTTTCTTTTCTCAAGGCTGAACAATTCCAATTTTCTCACCCTTTCCCCATAGCAGAGCTGATCCATCCCTCTGATCAGCTCAGTGGCCTCCTCTGTACTTGCTCCAACATGTCCGTGTCCTGCCTGTGCTGGGCACCCCAGAGATGGATGATGAAATCTTTTTAACCTTCTAGCAAGAAGCAGTGACCTGCACCAAAGTTAAACTAAACTAAGAGAAGTTAGAAAGAACAGCAAGAAACTCTGCATCTTCTTCCTTTCCCCAAGCTCCAATTGCTTTATTTCACTTTTTTTATGCCCTTTTGGAGTGAAACACTTAGTGGGGAGCATTTTCTTACCTTTATTGGTACAACCCCACTCTTTAAAACTTCACTTCAGAAGGTGCCTAAGCACTACTGAAATCCCAGTTGTGTGCTCAGAGTGGAACTCCTGCTCATAGAAGGTTTCTCTAAATACTGCTCAAAACAGAGGGAGTGTTCATTATAAGCTCTGAACTAAATACAAAGTCAAGAAGGGATAATAATAAGAAAATAAATGCAGAGACAATGTTTGTAGAGGAACAAATGATGACTAAACTGCCCATGAATAAATTCAGGCTGGCAATTAGAAGAACATTCCTAACCATGAACACGCTCACGTTCTGGAAACTGATTTTTGGTAGGAACAATGAGGTAAAAAGGAGCCAAAATGGGGCTTCATGAGGCTTGATAAATATCTACAAGGAGTAGCACTAAGAGAATTAGATTCTGTTTCCCTGAGGGTCTCAGGAAGCTGCCAGAAACTTCACACTGAAGCATCTCTTGAAGCAAATCAAGGTGGTGCAATGTGGTACCTACCTCAGTATTGAATGTGCATCAGGTAAACCAAATTTCAGTGGAGCTCCAAGTGGTGACAAGTCACACAAGTTTACAACAGCTGAGGGTCTGATTCTACAACTCAAGAGTTTACAGATCCAGTAACAAATGCATTCAAGAAGAAATATATAGAAGATATTTTGAATCTTTATTGAGCTGCAATGTTTCTAAATTCAGTGGCCAGTAGAAATAGATCCTTATTGACAAACACGAAAGAAACCAAAGGTGGTTTCTTGCTCAACTTCACTTTCTTAGCTCTATATGAGAAATCTTTGAATCCCATATTTTACCTCCCAGGCTGGCTGTCTCTGATGTCAACGATTTTTTTTGGTCAATGACTTCTTTCCCCAGGTATGGGACAGTAAGAGACAGAAAAGTCTCATTTGGCTTCATTTTTCATATGCCTTTAAGAATTGAACAAGGATTTTCAAAGCATAAAGATAAAACATTGGGGTTGGAGGTTTGCCTAATGACCTGTCAAAAATCAGCCCACTTCTGTTTCCTCATGCAAGGAAAATAATATAAGGATGGTTGCATGATTTCCATTAACAGTAGAGTTTACAAAGCTACAAAAGAATGGGCAGATTGAGCAAAATCTGTTCAGCTTGTTTCTTTGTCTCCAACAGCATCAGAGGAGCACAAGCTCTAAGCTGTTTCCTCTCAGGGAATAATATTCAGGTTTTGTGGAATGTTGGAACAAGTTCAGAAGAAACCATGAGAATGCTCAGAGGGCTGGAGCACCTCTGCCATGGAGACAGGATGGGAGATTTTGGGGTGTTCAGCCTGGAAAGCATCTTCCAGTACCTAGAGAGGCTCCAGGGGAGTTGGAGAGGGGACTTTTCAAAAGGGTGTGGAATGAGAGGACAAGGGGGAATGGCTTCAAACTGACAGACAGTAGGTTTAGATTGGATATCGGGAAGAAATTCTTCCCTGTGAGGGTGGTGAGGCCCGGGCACAGGGTGCCCAGAGAAGCTGTGGCTGCCCCTGGATCCCTGGCAGGGTCCAAGGCCAGGTTGGACGGGGCTTGGAGCAACCTGGGATAGTGGAAGTTGTCCCTGCCCATGGCAGGAATGTGGAACTGGATTTCTTTAAAGTCCCTTGTAACCTAAACCATTCCATGATTCTGTGACTTGCTGTATGGAGTGTGATTTCTATTCTGTATGTACTGCTTTAAAATTTATTTCATAAATCTTTTCCAGTGACATCCTATGTCAAGTCATTCCTTTGAAGAAAGAGGTTTGTGTGTAAAGAGGGCAGTGTCTGGTTAAATTAACACAGTACTCCAGTCTCACACTCAATCTTTGACCTCAGTTTCTCAGTGTGAATCTCCCAACAAAATTTTTTCCAGTCATTCACCATTAGAGAGTTTGTAAAGATTCATTTTTGTTATCCTTCAGAGACTCATAGAATCATTAAGGTTGAAAAAGACCTGCAAGACCATCAAGTCTTACTTTCAAAGTTTTATGTGTAACATTCCTGGGGTCCAGATGTCTTAATGGTGCTGTTTTACATTCTCTACTTTTTCAAAATCCATGTAGTCAAATGTCTGGTAAAAGGGAGTATGGAGAGATTTTAGGAGCATCTGATCACACCATGATCAAAGTGACTGGAGACCCATTATAAAATCTACCATGGAGGGTCCTGCCCCAAGTCCCTTAATGAACCTGAGGAAAAATCCTGCTGCAGACCAGGGCTTTGTCCTCATTGCTGCAGCCTCTTTCTCTCCCATGAAAAATCATTTTGTTCAGGATTAGAGCTAAATCCCAGGGTTGTGTGGAATAAAGCTATCAGGATCACAAAATGAACACAACCTTTGCTTAAAATCAAAACCATAGCAGGTTTCCCCAGAATGGAATTATTTTACAGGCAAACACAGTACCAGATAAAACCTAGAATTCCCTGTAGCCTTCCTAGCTTAGTTTATATATAATTCCTCTGCTGATTAGTAGAGCTAATAAAAAATAAAAATGTCTCCCTTTAATGCAGAGAGACTCACATACTTGAATATACCTATCTCCAGGATAAAGTTTTAATTACCTTGAGAAAAAGCTGGAAGAAAGATGAAACTCAGGCACCTGTTACAGCTGGGAAGATGGCAGAGAGGGCCAGCACGCAGTAATTAAATCTTTATCACCCAGAAAGGAGCCTGCAGCCTGCGGTGTCTTCCTGGTGAACATCACCATGTTTATTTTTAAAACTGCTCCCTGCCAGCATGTCACAAAGTCATTCCATATTCACAGCTGGCTGGGAAGAGGCAGGCTGGAGCTGGGAAAAGCAAGATCTAAAAGGAGAAAGGCAGGAGCTAGCAAAAAATTAGCAGAAAAAGGGTTGGGATGGAAACCATTCCAAGTCCAGCAATAGGTGACCTACATTTACAAATCTCTTTGAAAAAGCCAGATCTTGGTGTCCCTCTTTCCTGCAGGTGCTGTTTACTTGCTTTTCAGCTCTTCTGGAAATCTTGATTTTCCAGATAAACTGATTGAAATATGGATTTAGGGACTGAGCCCTCCCAGAAGAGGAGCAACATGGTCACAGCTGGTGAGTTTTGCAAATGGTGGAAAACTGGTTAGAGACCTTTAGTCTCATGTGTCAGTGCTGCCTCCCCAACTCACCCATATCACCCCCAAAAATCCACAGAGTTTTGGTCTTTTGGTGACCCTGGGCCATCCCAGTCTCTCTGGGTTTCATTTGTAAAGAAAACCAGTCTGTGGCAAATTATTGTGTTGATGTGTGTAAGGGTAAGTGAACAGGCATCACATTTATTTATTCATTCATTTATGCATGTGTGTCCATCCATCCTCAGATATATGAAATTATGTCTGTGTACACTGATGTGTGAAACTATTTATTAACTTAAAATCACTGCTGGAAGTTAATCATCTGCAATAAATTACCAAATGCCTTAGGGCAAAGGGAGAGATTATTCCCTCTGCCTGCATTTAGATCTTCTCATGGAATCAAAATGTAACAAAGAGAGATTTGAGCTGCATAAAACTTTTATGCTGTCCCTACTACATGTGAGAGGTTTAACCAGAAACCCCCAGAAATTCCTCACAACTCAGGCTATTTGACTCTCTGGCTGTTTTTTGATCAATGAAATCTGTAATAATCACAAGAGGGACCCTTATGAGAGTGCATGGGCTGGAGGGACTGCAGAATAACTCAGGGCTTCCTTGGACAAAGATGTGCTCATGGCCTGAGCATGGAATATCAGACAAGCAATCAACCCCCAATTTCTTTTCTTCTGACCTCTCCCCACTCTTTGCCCCTGCAGCACATCCTTCCTTCCTTCCATGGTGTTTCCACAGAGAGGGAGAGGAAAGTCCAAAAGCTTCATTTAGATTAAACTGCACATGGCACCACAAATGTCTGATAAAACTCTTCTGACAAAACTCTTCAGCGAGCTCTTTCCCCACTCCAGTCTGGTCTAATCTTTCAGCTCACAGCTCCACCACAAGATGCCTGTGTTGGGTTCAGGTGGGATTTGGACAACCATTTATTTATTTTCCTAACAGAGTGGTAAAATAGATTATTTTAAAACATGTTTTAAAAAACAACAGGTAATTTACAACCTGGAGGGGTTTGCTGCAATCCTGAATGTACATGCCAAAAACTGAATATGTTTTTAAGTGTAGCTATATTGCTTCGTTCTTTACTTTTCTCTGTGTGTGTGTGTTCTGCAGGGATTAGGCATGGATTCACAAAATGGATTTTCTCAGAAAAAAATATTTCTGCATCTTATTCTTTTGATACAACTTCAACATCTTTTTCAGTATGAATTTTTCTCCTCCTCCTCTCTGTACATTCATGTGTCTGTGCTGTGGGTGTGTATAAATATGTACATATATTCTGGTTGGCTGGAAGTAGAAAAATTAATTTTCTTTAACAGTCATATCTCTGAGAAGCAGACTCACAGGAAAGCTTTTAAATACTAAATTAAAAGACTTTAACTTGCTTGGCTTTTCCGGTCAACTTCTCCTTAATTCTTTTCTCTCTCTCTCTTGCTCTCTCATTCTTACCCCTGTGCTGAGTTTTTTGCTTAATTAAGGGGAAAGGAAATAGTGACATCAAGTCAAGGACATAATCTCCAAATAGGCAGAGTTTAATCCTCCTGGAATTGTCCCATCCAGGAAAAGGAAAATTCCCTCCTAAAATCTGAAGCTGAGTTAGGTATTGATGTAGCACCTGTTGCAGACTGAAAATCTTTCTTGCTGTTTCTGTGTTTTGCTTTAGGCGCTGAATCCCTTTGTGGCAAAAATCTCTGGAGGCTGAGGATTGCCACAGCCAGAGGTTTTTGCTGAGCTGTCTACAGGACAGGGTGCATTCTGACTCAGAAGATAATTTCCCTTAAGAAGACTGATGAAATGCTCTTATTCAGCCACCCAGGGCAGGACCGTAATCCTGTGTGGTTTCCTTCAGAGTGAGACAGCTTTCACCACCATTTACTCATGCTGTCCTACAGCACAACCTTTTTTTTAACACCCCATGTTTTGATTCACATTCAAATTTTCTCCATTCTGACTATAACTCATCTCAGCTGAGTCTAGTATCTGGCATAATTTATCTACAATAACTTCAAGGATATTCATATATCCATGTTCTTGGAGTTTTTGGAAAGAATGGTTTGGTTATGGAGTTTTGCTCTCCACTGATGGCAGAGTAGATCTTCAAACCTACTTTAGACGCACATATTTTACTTGTTTACCATTAGACATGTTGCTGCCACTCTAGGAGAGAAAAAATTGTTCAGATGAGGAGCAGAATCTCCAGCTTGAATCCCATGGAGGCAATCTGAAAGACACAGGGAGATCTCCTCTCCTGTTCAACTTGAAGAGGATTTGGGTCCTGTGACAGGAATCAAAGATAATATGATGCACCTTATGTTTATAGGAAAACATTATTCTCTGAAGTCTTATGGCCATTTTGCATTTGTGAATTATTCATTATAATGTTTTATCCTAGAGGAAATTTGTGATATAAGCTGTCAACTCTATTTACCTCTAAATTCCTTGCTGCAAACTGTGGCAACAATAAGGTGCCCATATAAAACAAATGACAAATGACTGCAGTTGTTGTTTTGTGAAATGCAGCACATTATTCCTCCTTCTTCCTATAGAAATCACCTTTATTTGGCATATTGAGGGCTTCACTCAGATGCACACTGGGAGCAGGTTTTGGAGTGTGGATTGGACTCAGGTGTGCAGTGGGGAGACTGAATGACAGGGAGTCTACAGAAAACACTTACTTGCACTAAAATGCAGCTATTTCCTGCCTGCAGTGTGGCAGCTGAGATCACAGAGTGATTGTTTCCAGGCAGAGAAGTGTGGAACAGTGTCTCCAAATGAAATTATAGCTTGAGGAAAAGATTTCTTTGAGGCAGGATGGAATGTAATTACCCAAGTTGGACTTTTGCCAGGACAGTGATGTTTAAAACACATCCATCTCTTGTGGAAAGTGCCACAGGACCTCTTAATGACTGCAAAGGAATGGGCTTTGGATTTTTTTTTTTTTTTTTAGTAACTCATCCAAAAGGCAGGATAATAAAATGCGAAAGAAAAAACTATCAAAGAAAGAGCTAATCTTTGCAAAGTGTTGGAATATGTAAATCCCACTTTGAAATGGTAATTTATTAACTTCTTTTTAAGATAAAAATGCAATTAGTTCATTCTTTCATTTCCGTCATCCCCAAAAAATGCACATATATTGCTATCACGTCTTTTGCTCCTGTGTCAAATCTGTATCATTTAATTTTGCTGCAGTGAAACTTGTGGGTTTTATAAAAGGTTTTGGCGAGGTGTTTTTTCTGCCTTGTTTCAATCCTGACTGTAAATAAAAGAATACATTACTATATTCAGAAACGATCGCTGTCAAAAATCTTCACTTTGTTGAATTTCATAAAAGCTATGGTTTATTTTTATATTAGATGCCATATCAGTAAAGAATAATCAGAGAGTGAAAGGGACTTTTTATTATTCTCAGTTTATTCCCAGAAATACTGTCTTGAGCTCTGAAGGGAAAAAATACAATATTATCTGTGATAGAATTGTGAGCTTGCCTTATTTTACACTTGATCATTTTTGGTAAGGGAATGAATGTAGCTGCATGTGTATCTATGCATCTATATCCCCAGCACATGATTATTCCTGGCTAAGCAATCCAGCATAACTTTTCTGATTCCATGGCATTTTTATCACATTTAATTAAGATTGTGTAAAGCTGGGTTTCACTGGCTGGTCGTCTAAATTTGGGGAAGTACCTGTAAATGTCAAGCAAAATATATAAATAAATAAATGTTAAATGAAAGAATTATCGTAGCTGTGGCAGACTTTATTTGACACCAGTGAAATCTGGATATTCCAGTGCATATTAATACACAAATTTGGATGTTCATGGAGGGCGTCCATGAAATTCAAACTATTTTCTGCCTATAGGGACTTGAATTCCCATCTAGTTCTGATGAGAGACCTTTTCTCACAAAGCTCTAGAATATCCCATGCTGCTCCAGCTCTCATGGTCCTCGACAGAGCTGCTTCATATTGCTTAAAATATTTAAATATGTATGAATCTGAAAGAAAAAGAGTGAGAGGGAGTCACTAGTAAAGAACGAATAAGATTCTTTGGCAGTGAAGACAGGGAGGGTGGGATTCACCTCCCGTTTTTAGGTGCCTTTGGAGTAAATGCCTCCATCTGGATTATGTGGGAATGATAAAATTATAGAATATTCTGAGTTGGAAGGGATCCATAAGGATCATCGAGTCCAGCTCCTGGCTCTGCACAGGACAGCTCCAAGAATCCCAACATTTGGAGCTGCTTCTCCTCACTGGTGCTTTTAACTCAATGCAAAGATGGATTTATATGTTGTATGTGGTGATGGAACTGAAGAAAAAAATAAAGCTGGAGATGTGTTTGTGGTCAGAAAGAAAGAACTCCTTGAGGTACAAATTAAAGGTTTCATCCCCTTCCTCTGGATGTGTTGAGAGCAAAGGAACCCCTGGAGGACAGTTTAGGATGCACAGGAAGAAACCACACCAGGTTCAAGCCTGTAGAGTCTCTATTCCCTCAATTTCCCTCCATGAAACGCTCAGTGGAAAATCGTCACCTTCCAATCCATCCTGCTGCTGCTGGAAATTCATGATCCTTCCAAGCTAACACATCACAATTGCGATTTCACTGGCAGGATTTTTAGCTTTCTGTGTGATCTCAGCATCTTGCTCAATCTCAGTGCTGTGACTGAGGCAGCAGCAGAGGAGTCTGGGGATGGAGTGTGCAGTGATGATTCCCCAAACCAGGAGCGAATCAGCTCCACTCTAAGGGCTGTGCTGGTATTTCAGCAGCTGCCTCATTGAGGGGATGGAAACACACTTCTGGAGCAAGGATACAACTCACTGATTATCCCTCCAGCACTGGTGATGATGAAATCCTGGGATCTGGGCTCCCCATGCCCATGCACAGCATTCCTGGTAACCATGGTGTACAAATGTGTGCATCCAGAGCTCCTGACACGGTGCCTGCAGCACCAGCAGCCTCACCAATTAAGGATTTGCTGTGGTGAGCAGGGATTAAACACTTTTCATTAGCAAGTTTAGAGATTCTAAAGCCCTGTTGCAGACATCTGCCACCCACACTGTACAGCTGAACAATGAGTTATTATAAAGCAGGAAGATGAAGTGAAATTTTGGAACTTTATTGTCTCCATACCCTGAGCCTTAAAATCCCATGGAAACAATTATGTTTATTATGATGCATTGCTGTTTCCTTCTGGGTGGGTGGACGATTTGCTCTGTCTCCCCATAGAGGTTAAAAATAACAATGCATGGCTCACTTTGTGCTTTGTTAAGATTACCTCACATTTCCATCACATTCAAAACAAAAAAATCACATAGAATATTCATAATATTGTGCTATATAAAGCTCACAACGCAGGGGAGCTGAATTGCTATTGTATATTTTTGTTATTTAACAATTATCACCGTGAGGGTTTCTAGAAAATAATTTTGTGGGGGAAAAGAAATTAAATAAAATAAGCAGCCACCTTCTTTCAAAGTTTGACTCTGCAGAGATTTAATTTCAATCAGCTATAACAAAACTGATGACAGAAGGGGCTTTCTGCATGTTAATAGCATAGCAACATACTGGGTGCACTTGCAAATCCATTTGCTCAGAGATGCTTTGATCACTTAATGTTCTACAGGCAAAAAGCAGTGTTTTCTGAAGGCAGCACCCAGTGTGTGAAGCATCTATAAGAGAAAATCATCTCCCTCATTCCTCAGAAATTCTCCATTTGCCTGGCAGAATTTACAGTCACCAAGAGCTCCTGGAGCCCAGAGTTTTGTAAGAACCACAGGCCAGCATCACCCTTGTGCATGAAAACTCAGCTTGTTGTTGCAACCACTGTCAAATATTTATTTTTAAACAAACATGGAGTATTAGAGGCCACCTGCTGCCAGGGTGTCCAGAGCCCAGGTCCCCACACAGTTAGGGCATAAGGGACTACTTCTACAGTAGGAAAGCAAACTGTGTTAGAAAACAATGCTGGGCACTGGACTTTGCTGATAAACATTTGTACAATGATCCCTGGTAGGGTTTTAGCCTGGGCACAGACTTTACAATGCCTGCATGCTGATGGAGAGCTGGCACAGGCTCAAAATTCTTCCCAGTGGTCAGTCTGGATGCAGCAACTTCAAATCCCAGTATAAAAAAGGTTTCATTGTATAAACATAGCTCATTTCTGGCCTCAGTGCTGGAAAATGCTCTCAGATTTCCTTAATTTATTTGTGGAGATGTTGTCTTATCATAAAAAAATATGTAGGTACTGGTTTAGATGCATGCAGGACACAGCTTTGTCTCCAGCCTTTGGCACCAGGGTGTGAAAAGTCATTACAGCTGGAGCTGGCACAAAGCAGAGGCTCCCCCAGGGACCAGGAGAGGCTATAAAGTGGCTGTTCCCTGGCAAAAAACAGGGTTCAGCCATGGATGTTGGAAAGTCTTCCTTCAGGGGCTGCTGCTCTGCATCTCTGATGGGAGAGAGCAGCCAAGTGTGGGGGGACAGAGATTTCCTGCTGGGACACTGAGCAGAGCAGCCTGGAGCCCAGGAAGGTGTCAGGGCTTTTCTGCAGCTGCCTCCAGGGCTGGGATGAGCAGTGACTCAGTGCAGGGTCACCAACAGGAGCCTGTGCTCACCCTCACAGCCCCGAGGAGCTTCTTAGCCAGGTTTAACTTGGGCTTAATGATGGTAACGTGAGGGGAGCCCAAAAAAGGAGCTGACTTGTGTTTGACCAGCCTGCAGTGAAGTAAAAACAAATATTCTGTTCTCAAGAACTGGATCTTAAATTAGCCCAAAGCAGGGCTTTTACAGAAAAGCTTAAGCATTTAATTTTAGATGTGACCAGAAGTTTCAGTGGGTAGGGAGAGATCTCAGCAGTTCATCTTGTTAACCAAAAGACCAGGTTTTAAAGGGTATCATTCTTAACCTCCTTTGTTTTCTACTTCTGTAGTTATGTAACTGGCCAGAAGACACATAAAGTTATTTATTTTTGCAAAGAGAATTGCAGAATGGTTTTGGATGGAAAGGAACTCCAAGATTATTCAGTTCCAAGCCCCTGCCATGGGCCCCTTCCACTGTCCCAGGCTGCTCCAAGCCCCATCCAACCTGGCCCTGAACACTTCCAGGGATGGGGCAGCCACAGCTTCTCTGGGAAACCTGTGCCAGGGCCTCACCACCCTCATCATAAGAAATTTCTTCCTAATAGCCAATCTAAATATACCTTCCTCTGGCTTGAAGCCATTGCCCCTTGTGCTGTCACTGCATGCTCTTCTAAAAAGTCCCTCTCCAGCCTTCCAACACAAATAATCATTAACAATAATATAATTAATTAGCACTAAAATCAGTCTAATTTGTAGAACACCAAATAAATATAACATGTAAAATGCATCCTTTGCAAAGGCTCAAAGCTGGAATATCTTGATCTCTGAAAATACTTCCTTGTTTTTTATATAAGCTGATGGGTAACACACGTCATCTGATCTGAGGTGTCTAAATCTAAGCTCCCATTTTAGTTATGATCTATTTAATCACCAACAGTGTGATTTTATATCTTGATAAAATATGCAGAACTACTTAGGGAAACCAGGAATCTCTCTCTAGTCTCTGCTGACCAAGGGGGTGGATTTCAATTGGCTGTTGGAGGATCCTGAGGCAGTTTGTGCATGTTGATGATTTTATTGTAGACACCACAGGTAGTCATGTGAGAAATAGCCAAGGTCCTAAAAGCCTGCCCAGATGGCCACAGCTGGCTGAGATGGATTTTATAGAGACTGAAAGACCACTTAATTCAGCACCAACTTGGCTTTGCATAATGTGAGAGTAGCAGATACCAGGGTGGCCCTCTGGGTGCAGTGTTCACAAGCCTAACCCTGTCTGTGGCTGGTGATCCATACTGGGGCAAAAATGTGTGGAAAGCAAGATATGTTTCAGTATAACATTCCTTCCCTGGTGTAAACCTCCCAGCTGCTGCCTGCAATGGCTTGGAAAATTGTGAAGAGAATGAATTTCTTCAGAAATTGGGGTTTAAGGGAATCTAATTAGCTTGCCCTTCACCATACTTTCTTTCTTTCTTTTTCATCTAGAAGGTGTAGAAGGTGTCCCTGTCCATGGCAGGGGGTTGATATGATATGATCTTCAAAGTCCCTTCCAACCCAAACTATTCTGTAATTCTATAATAAGAAGAAGTTTATATGAATGAGGGAAGATGGGGTGGATTTGAGGCAAGAGAAGGGTCAGTGACTAACAAAGACAGACAAATATTTTGAATTTTATCCCTCCCCATCTTTCTGCTCCTAGAAATGCTCTTCAAAATATCACCTTCATGTTTAACATCGGTCCCAGTGCCACAGGGACCCTCTTCACCAACAGATCAGTTATTTTTAAAATATAAAAAAATGTCTGTTTGTTGAGTCATTTTACACAGACACTTTGATTTGTTGGTCTTTCATTGAGCTGACTTCTGAAATCAGAAATGTGTGGCCTTAAATGCCAGGATTATTGATTGAGTACATGGGGTTGGAGGCAGGTGCAGGGTTACACCTGAGTGTTTGCTCTTGCTGTCAGCTTAGGTTCAGTGTCTCTGGGTAAAATGTGCCCAATGCCTTCACTGTATTTGCTTCTTACTTCGTGCAGCAGTGTTAAAGAAAGCAGTCAATACTTCAGCAAATAGTGGGGAAGGTTTGCAGTATGTGTCATGTGTCCCATTGCAAGAACAAATGGGCTCCCTCCTTCACCCTGAGAGTTTAAACAGCAGATTACCCTCTGCACTTGGGATAGGTAATATTTCAGTTCAACATTATTATCTGAATTTTGCTATCATTACAGGCATAGTCAGGCTGCTGTTGTGTTGGGTGCAATACAGACAAAGAAAGAGAATAAAAGTAGCCTGTGCCAGGAAGATTATTTCCAAATGCATTTTCACAATGGGAAATCACATTCTCAGTTATTTCCATCCAATCAGAGGACACAGGTAATGCATGTTAAGTGTGCTGCTGATAAAAACAAATATCTGATTCTATCCCAGCTAGTCACATGAGCCTGAGATGTCACTATCAGCAAAACTCCACAGACAGTTACACCACTGCAGCACATGGAGCATGAAAAGGCTCTGAATTATTTATAACAACTGTGTCAGCTTCTCAGCAGGAGAAAAATGGAAGAGCTAATTAACTGATATCCCCCAACTGATCTTCCAGCTCGTATTTGTAGAATAACACCAAATAATTTGCAGAAGTCAAGAACTGCTTTGCCTGCCACAGACTGGTTTACTCTCGAGCTTGTAGGAGGAGCACACGGCAGGATGTACAGAACAAGTTTTTTGAGTGGTTTGTAACCAAAATGTGCATGTGTGATTCCATGCTGGAGCAAAATGGGATACATTCCATTTTCCTTCCTTGCCCCATTACAGAATAAACCTCAAGTGCTGAAATAAAGGCCATATTTTATGGCAAGTATAGCGTGAGGGTCATTAGCTTTCCCATTCGGCTTCATCAGATGGCTACACAGCAGGACGCATTCCAAATTTATTTGATAGCTTGTCAATAAGCAGCTGCCTTTTAATAGCTCTTAACTTCATGGACTTGAAAAACAAAATGCCTCATGCTCACATTAAACCAGGTGGTCCATCACAGAGATCTCAGCTTTTTCTGGTGTAGAAGGCAGAGCAGAAAATAACCTCTGACTGCAGCTTTCACTGTACTTTTGTGAACACTCATCACCAGGGAGCAGAGACAGAGAGAGTTACTGGGCTGGGAATTACAGTGAGGAGAAGAGGGGTGAATCCTGCTGGCTGTAGCTAGGGAGGGATTTAGGAAGGACATCAGCAGGGAGCAAGGGCAGCAGTGGGGACTCCAACGTGTCCCCTCTAGGTAGGGACAAGAGGGTAAAGTGATGAGCTTGTCAGAGGTAATTCTAATTAGCAGCCAGCTAATCTTAGAGCTGCTTCTGTTGGGCCACCTTCTGCATATTCTGGAAATGCTTAAATGATCAAAGCTAAGTATTTCAAGAGGATGGGAAATTCCACTGTATCCCACCCGACCCACACGTAGGAGAGTTTATCCTGCAGGTAGTGCTGGGCTGAGGGGCTGGATTATCACAGGCATCTTATCAGCTGAAAACTCATGACCAAGGGTCATTACTTATGAGATCAAAACACAGAATCTCAGCAGTTTGTTATAAAAGGGCCAAATACTTGCAGACCAGTGCCAGGCAGTACAAGGCACCTTGTAAGATGTACTGCTTGCAGGCATGTCTCATTATTAAATTGCTTACCTTTATTGTCCCTCCAGCCTCTGAATTCTGTGAAGACACAAACTTCTACCATTATGCAATAAAAATATCTCTGGATTTAATTTTTCCCCTTATTTTACCCCCAGAAGAACCTAAGAGATTTGTGTGATTGTCCATTCTCTGTCATCAGAGTTTGTACCATCCTCACACATCCCACGGAGAAGAAGCAACACTTAATTGTGTCACCAAAAAATTGTGGAGGTTCAGCAGCATAATTTCATTCAGTGTTTCTCGGTCCTACTCTGGCAGGTGGAAACAGACACATAGTACTAGTTTTGTGTTCCACAGCTCTTTGGCACATGAAAAAACAGAAAACACAACTACAGACCTAAAGTCTTGAAGTTTAACTCCTTTTCTCATAGAATGGCGGAATGGTTTGGGTTAGAAGGGACTTTAAAGATCATTTAGTTCCAACCCCACCCCCTGCTATGGAAGGGGACACCTTCCTCTGGATTAAGATGCTCAGAGCCTTATCCAACCTGGCATTGAACATTTCCAGGGATGAAAAGTCCACAAACACTCTGGACAACTTCTCTCTACCAAAATGCGTTTGGCCAGACTTCCTCCATCCCACTGATGCAGCTTCTTCCATCTGCAAAGACATCAACTCCTGCAAAAACCATTTGCAATCAGCCAGAAGGGAATACATGGTCACAAATCTGTGATTTTCAAATGCAGATCATATCCCCTTCCAGTGGCCTCCAAAGAATCTCTTTTTTTTGCTCCAGAGCTGCAACCCTAAAGACAATTGTGGCATGACCTGGTGGTGTGGGGCTGAGTGAGGCCTTGGCAGGCACAGAAGTGAAGAAATAAACATGTGGGTGGAGTTCAGGATACAGACGAAACCAGAGGAGGGGAATTACCAAGGTCTTATAAAATTGTCGGTGATTATTCTTTTTGTTCCCCCTAAATCTTCACCTAAGATGATACAGATTGTATTTTTCTTCTGAGCTGTCACCCCAATTTCATTTTACTTATTCTCTTTTGTTATACTGCGAACTTTTATCAGCCTGTTAAACTGACTCTGAATAGCGTTTAGCTGAGAGTCTAAACTTGTTCTTACCTATGGATTTATTTGTGGCTGTATTTTATACCTTTCAAAGCATCAGTAAATAAAACTCAAGTTCAAAACAAAGTCTGCTGTCTCCCTGCTTTGGTCAACTCTCTTTCTAGTCCTTGAGACACAAACAGAAGCAACAAGAATTCTATTGTTCTGTCACCACGGTTATGTTTTAATTCTAATGGAATGATGGAAGAGGAATCATACTGAGTAAGAAGGCACTAACAAAAGGGCAACCATCACAATTATTAGCTGCAATTTACACCATGTTCTTCTCTTTTGGGAGGGTAAAACCCAAGCCAGGTACCAGATACTCATTGTGAAATGGGGTTAGAAGTCGTTTTTTCTTGAAATTAAGTTCATGACTCCTTCAGCTGAACTGGCTGGAGGAAATTTAGGAATATACTCTTTAAATTTCCATGTAGAAGTGTGTGCTCACCATGGGTTTTTTCCCTCTACATTGTGACACAGGCAACACAGGGAGGCATTGTTGAGCTGCAAAGTGGAGTTCTCAGAAGGCCCTGCCAAAGAGAAAAGGATCATGTCAATATTTATTAGACTTTCCAGCAGCTTGTTAAGTCAGTAGGGGAGCTGAATCCCAAACAAACTCCAATTAGATTTAGTTTCAAAGTGAAGACTTCTTCCTAAACTATCCAACAGGGAAATGTCACCGGCATTGGTGTGGGTTTCTTTCTTACCTCTTTCTTAACTCTTTGTTATCTATCATTATCCCTTTGGTCAAGGTTTTGATGGTGCTGCTAGAAGGAGCATTGCTCTCCAGAAATTGACAATGTTGGGCAGAAACTTTTAGGTGTTTGTTTAAAATGCTCCTATTATTAACATTTTTTGGCAAAAGATAATGCTTATGTTGAAAATGAGCAGAATGAGGGTAGATGTAGATTAGGTATTAGGAAGAAATTCATACTTATGAGTGTGGTGAGGCCCTGGCACAGGTTGCCCAGAGAAGCTGTGGCTGCCCCATCCCTGGCAGTGTCCAAGGCCAGGTTGGATGGGGCTTGGAGCAACCTGGGATAGTGGAATGTGTCCCTGCTCATGGCAGGAAGTTTAGACCTGAATGATTTTTAAGGTCTCTTCCAACCCAAACCATTCTGTGATTCCATGAAAATCTCTTCTCCCAAAGAGGAAGAGCAATTTCTCCATAAATGGGGTTGGGTCTCGTGGTTGCAAAAATCCTCACAGCAGCAGCTTCAGCTGATTCATTCAGACTGAATGAGCCCCAAGGCAACCAAAAAGCCCTTGTTTATAAGGGCAACCAAAGTGCAAACCAGAAAGGTTTAACAAGAATTCTTTTTCTGATTCTATAAGGGGCAAAGCATCTTTCCTGGAGGTGTACTTTTACTGCATGATGGAGGAGTGGAAGAAGGTAGGAAGGATTCCAG
>VXBI01002224.1:953042-960393 GCA_013397375.1 Toxostoma redivivum | reverse complement strand
AAGGAAAGGAAAGGAAAGGACTGCATCTCTTCACTGCAAGAGACAGAGTGAGAAACAAGAGAATAATTTGACTCGATGCAAGAACTGTTCAGCACTAGCTAAAACATAACTGCACAGCTTTGGTCACAAATCTAACAGGCAGCACCATTCCAGCTGCAATGCAAAACTTTATCACAGCCAGAACCAGTACAAGTTGCTACTCAGTAGTAAGCATGGTTATGTACAATGAAAATAGCGTATTTGAAAGTTTTGTGGTGTGAAATTCGTCTTCTACTTAGATGAAGAAAAAATACTAAATCATCTTTTTAGTAAGTAATATGAAATGTTTGTGAACCTAAGTTTGGTAGAAAATATTAAAGTAACAAAATACTCAAATTCTGTAGGAAAGATGCGCAGAATTTTCTAGTGGTTCTGCACAATTGCTGTGAACAACAATAGTACAAGTTTCTGTTTCTGCACTGCAAAAACTCAGAACCTTCAATAACACTTGGCAGATACTACCATGTAACAACACTTGGAAAATGCTAACTTTTAAGGGATGACCACTGCAGTGTTGTACATTCACAAAGTGCAGCCACACAAGATTTTAGAGAAGCAAATTCTAATGTCTCAATACATATATATACAAGCTCAGATGGGAAAATATTTTCATGGAAGAGCTGTCTTGCAAATATGTGGCAAAAAAGGTAGAACAGAATATAGGAGGGATCTTTTCAAAGTTATATTTTAAATGGAAAAAAAGAAAGTCTATGGGGAAGAGCACATGTGTGTCCAAGAAAAAAGATCAGGGTGATCTTACCTGCCAGAAGGCTTCAGGGAAATAGTGGAATCTAGTATGAACATTCAGAGAATTCTTTAGCTTTCTAGGTTTGCAGACTAAAACAAACGAAAAAAAACTTCCTGTAGCCCTTATCTGAAATTAATTGTCTCTGCTGGGACACACAGTGTATTTCAATACACTTTGATTATCATTTCTAAATGGACTTGATCTTAGAGGTCTTTTTCAACCTTAACAGTTCTATCATTCTATGATAGAATGATTGATAGATGATTGATTCTATAGATATTCTTATCCCCTAAGTAGATGACTGGTTTTAAGCAATTCCTTTTTGAGGTACAAGCACAGCAAATTCATATTCTTGATGAACTTAAGCAGAAATTATGAACATTCACATCTTCAATTTCCTTTTTTGTGGCTGTCAGCCCTGACTTTTATTATAAATGATGGGTCTTCATGTCTAATCCTGTGATCTTTTAAAAGTCATGATCTGAGATATCCAGGTGAAAATATCTGCTCTTCTGATGCAGTTGCAAATTATTATTAATGTTTTAAATAATATTAAATGCAGAAATTAACAAAAAAATGTAATTAAATTACTTTAAAATATTGTTAGGTTTGTAGAGGTTTGGAGTTTTTTTCAATTTAAAAGTACAGAAGAACGTCTCATTTTATGGACTCCTCTATAAAGCAATTAATAATGTTTTGGAGGACAATATGCCCTGAAAATATGTTTAACCTTCCTGTCTTTCATTTTTAGAAAAATACCCCAAAATCTTAATTGTCTTTTTCTGCAATACGACTGTTAAAAAAAAAAAATAAAATCTTGGGCATAGATAGAGATTTTACTTATATAGTAAGCTTGTATGAACTTTTAAAAAAATTCTCCTAATACTGATAATTTGATAATTTTCAAAAATGCTATACCTATAAAGGTAAATTCAGCTTACTTTCTGTTTTTTATTCTAAAAGAATATTCTTTCAAAAGAAAATCAGAAATATTAGTAGACACCTTTGCAGATATTATTAACTTTTGTAGTCTACTCAAGAACTACATATGCTATCAAACCGGTCATTGTATTAGGAAGGGAAAAAGATAATTGTATAATATATTCAAAAGGACTAGAATTAAGAACATGTGACTGAGGTTGTATGGCTTAAACTCTAAAACTAATTTTGGTTCAATTTTTGAATTGAGAATCCAAATTCTATTATATTATTAATGTTCATCAAGCCAGTTAATTATGCTGTAGGATTTTTACAATATTGTGTATCCCTGTGAAAGAATTTATGAAACTGAAGAAAATAAAAATTTTTCATTATATGGTATTATATAGAAATTTTGTAATGGGACCTTATCCAAATTGTAGTCTTAACAGATGGGATCTTGTTGGGGTTCCACATATTTAGTTATTTAGGACTTTAGTAAACAGTGATTTTATCCAGTCTGTGATTGGAACAGATGTGATCTTATCAGGGTTCCACTTTTTTTCAGGAGCATAAAATTGCCATGATTTGCTGTACAGTGCTATAGTTTACTTTTTGTGCTTTTAGAACCAGAGTCCTTTTTAGCCAGAATTTGCCCTTGGGTCCCAAAAACATCATAATAGGGAGTTAATGTTTTATTCTCTATTAATCCCATTAAATCCTTTTAATATTAGAGCATGTGTTGCTTTATAGCATTAACTAGTGTCTTGCACTCAACAGTATTTTCACAGTTTATGACACTGCTTAGGGCATTAACAAACAGCTGTTTGAATTAAATGAGCAGTTAAGGACCCTGTTCATTAACTCAAAAGTTTCATGTATTTTTAATTCCTTAAATCTAATGGTATTATCACCCTCCAAGAAATCTATCTTTGATTATAATTTGCTGTGACCAATATCAGTTTGGGTGAGATGAGAGAGTTATGTTTTGACTATAAACTTTATCAGTGGTGAACATCTCCAGTGAATTTGAACTGTCTTCTAACACTTTTAATCTTTTGGGATATAAAACTTTTAAAGTTGTTTACAGCAGTTGTGTTAAGATTTCTTCCAATTTTGTTTACTGATGACTTCATTTAGCTAATGTAAAGAGGCAGTTGGAACAGAATTATTTGCATTTGAAATGGTGCTATCAGAGGTTTCTGACTGACTCATTTAAAAAAAAGAAAAAGAAAAAAACAGAAAAGAAAAAGTAAATTGTATTTGGACAGTGACAGAGCATCTAATGCAGTCTTATATACCAAGTGGCATGGGCACTTTACACTTTATACAAGACAGATTTGTAAGTCTTTATTCTACTTACAGTATAAGTGGTTTAACTTTTCATTTTAACATAGATTCTGTGTGGTCTTTATTATGAGACAGAAAAGATATATTTTGAACTGAGGCCAAGTTGTCATGTTATAAATGTGTTTATATGCTCATGTACACATAGATGCTCAAGACTAATATTGCCTTAGTACATCTCTGTAGTGTATTTTAAAAATACTCACTTAAGCTCAAATTCTACATATTCAATAGGATTACTCATATCCACTGATTTAAACACGTGCCTGTTCATTTGTGGGACTTGAAACCGTTTGTCAACTGTTTCATACTGTTTTAGTTCTTTAAGATATTTCTGATTGTTTAGCTCCAAAAAAACGAAAATTCTTAATCAAGCCTTCACTGAAAAGAAAATAATTAAAAATGAAACACTTCACACTAGTTTTTAATACTTTTTTTTATAGTTTACTTTTGCTGTCACCTCACAGAGCACTTGCAATACATACTCGGTTTTAAGCATGATAACACTTTCTTAAAGAGAATAGTTGTATAGTTTAGTTTAGTTTAGATTTTTTTAGGTCCAAGGATATTTAAACACTTCCCTTCACACAAATGATTGAAGTACCAGTGAGACCCTGAAACGGGCTGCCCTGAGCAGCTGTGGATGTCTCTTCCCTGGAATGTTCAGGACCAAGTTGGATTGGGCTTTGAACAACCTGGTCTAGTGAAAGGTGTCCCTGCCCATGGCAGAGGGGTTAGGACGAGATCTTCAAAAGCCCCTTTCAACCAAAAGCATTCTGCGTTTCTTTCAGAGCCTCTTTTATGGTGCAGATAGTAGAGACTATCTGCAATAACTGAAGCTGTGCTGCTTCTTATGAATACTGAAACAACCAGGAAAGTGTACCACTCAGTGATGAATCAACTTTTCCAGTTTCTGTATTTCAGTTTTCTGCGTTCAATCCAACTATTCACATTCACGTGAAGCTCTCAAAAAAATAGCCTTTTACTTAGGATAATGTCCCTATAATTACCCTTAGCACAACTATTCTTAATAATAAGTATCTGAGGATACTTCTACCTTAACCTCTACAAAGATTGTTCTCCTTTTACCATTATTCTTTCTGTTACATGTTCTTCCTTAATCCTTGATAAGTGTATCTCTCCTCAGGAGAATTCTCAGGACATGTGAATGCAGCTTCAAGGTGCTTGTAACAGCTAAATCATTCAGTGTAGCCATCATTGCAGATTGCAGCTGCAAAGGCCAGGATATTCATGGATACTGAAAGACTATCCAAGGAATCTTGCCATAACAAGGATGCAAACAGGGAATAATTGTGATACTGTGATACATAACTGTTTAGTCCATCTTAAACCTTAGACATTGGGCTTGGGTTCTTCTTACTATATGAATTGTAACAGGTCATATTATAAGACTTGATGTTCTTAAAAGGAGTTTGCATCCTAATGATTTTGGAATATAAAAATTTTCAGCTATCAACAGCATCTAGTTGTCCTAGGGGAGGTTTAGTTGGGATATTAAATAAAATTTTTTCACCAGAAGTGTTGATAAGCATTGGAATGGGTTGCTCAGGCCTGGGGGTGAGTCCCCATCCCTGGAGCTATTTAAGAGACGTGCAGATGTGACACTTTGGGACATGGTTAACTGGTGGGCTTGGCTGTGCTGAGTTAACAGTCTGACTCAACGGTCTTAGAAGTCTTTCCTAACCTAAATGATTCTATGATTCTGTGTAGAAGATCAGTGAGAATATCTAGATTTTTCCATGTTGAGAGAACTGATCTAAACAACAGATCTCTTCTCTGCCCACATGAATTAGAAGGGGTTTTTTTAGAGGGTATTTTTTTCTTTCAAAGACAATTTAACAGATGCCAGGTTGCAAAATAGACCTCTGTAGGCCTTCTATCTCTTTCCTTTTCTCATTAGAATGGATACCACAGGGGAAGTGCCAGTAATTCCAGTCATCCATTCCTGTGAAGGCTGCCATGCACGCAATTCAAATTATAGTTGTTGTTGGAAAGGTCAGCCATGAGTTACAGGTAGTTTCAGCTTGTCTAGCTCTTTAAAATGTTTCTGAAGTCAAACAAATTATTCAAAATAAGAATATCAACATGTACTTTAAAAAAGAAATCTGCTGACCAGGTACATTAAAAATCTTGTTGGAGATTTACACATAAAGTGTACGGTTTCACTCTTTCACTCACACTAGTCTGATGTATTCTTCAAATTAAAAATGCTGAGCACTGATTAC
The DNA here is from genome assembly GCA_013397375.1 of Toxostoma redivivum. Classification (NCBI taxonomy): domain Eukaryota; kingdom Metazoa; phylum Chordata; class Aves; order Passeriformes; family Mimidae; genus Toxostoma; species Toxostoma redivivum. The sequence goes on along the minus strand of VXBI01002224.1, from coordinate 955,095 downwards.
TGTCTAAAATCTACTTAATTTTTGAAGAATATACACAAAGGAGGTGGGGTTGAATCTTTCACTCAGCTTCACAATTGTGTTACGTTTGAACTTTATGAGAAAGTGGTAAATTGAATTTATCTATTGAAAATGAATGTTTCTTGGAACATTTTTATACCATATTTTATTGAGTTTGCATGTTTTATCTTTAGAGAGAATAAGAAAGAGTCATGTAGACAGAATTAAAAAAATATGATGAGATGTTATTAGACATTTTCACTTAGAAACTAGAAGGAAAAAAATTGTTTCATCACTGGCGTTGCTATGAAGCACTAGATTCTGTCACCAAGAATAGAATGAGTATTAGAGACTGGAAATGGAAAATTCATACTGAGGAAAAGATAAATCTTCCATGGAGTCTAGAAAGTTGATCAACTTAAACAAAAGAATTGAGGAAAATGAAGTTTTAAAGATACATTGATCATGGGAGAAGATGGAGAGACTAAATTTGCCAGCCTTCTAAAATAGCTGAGATAGCCACAATCCATATTGACATGTGGAATCTAGAATTGCTGTCAAGAGACAGTTTAATCTGTTTTTATTTCCCTTAAGAGCAGCACTTTTGTCTACATATAGAATTTTTGTGTAGAATTTAACTTTCTTGTCGGTATCATTATGGATCCATTTCTAGACCAACCCATGAGCAGATCTCAGTTTATTCCCTTTACTGTAGCAGATTTTGAGATAAAGGTCACTTTTAGCTATAAGAGTGAGTGAACTCAAAAATTATTTCCCTGAAGTACTGATAATGAAATTTCCTAACATGAAATAAGGCTAAGGACTGGGGGTTTTTATACTGAAGATTAAATCTAGAAGGAAAAAACCTCAAACAACAAACCCTCTTGTTCTGTAGGTCTGATGCTTTTTTTGCAATGAAAGAAAGAATTTTGGCAGATTTTGGAGTTCTGTGAATTCTTACAATCCATAGGTATTTTATTCACACTTTGCATGTAGTACTGAATTTCGTGGTTATGGAATTATGCAACGAAATCTTTATTGTTCTAAAATAATATTATCCATAATACAAAAATCATAGAAGAATTGTACCTTTCATTTAAATAAATCAGTAAAATAGCCATTTTCTGAGTTCTTCAAGCTGGACACTCAAAGGTTTCTGGCATATAAACATTTGGTTCTGTAGCATCCAGTGACTGTAAAGGAAAAGTTAATTACCAACACCTATATAGATCTTTATATGGATTTCTCCCTATCTGGGTATTAATATAGCTCTGAATGTCAGGACTACTGAGAATACAAATACCTATATGTGCTATCCCAAAAAATGTCCTTATAATACATAACAAGATCTTTGTCCAGTTGTTACCTGAGGAAGAAGGTAATATTACTAGGTGGTAGGGAGAGCTTGAGAGTGTAAAAGCCTTTGCTCTGCCTGGTGATTGATAGTCTCAATGTTGAATTATCCTTTCCCATATAGATAAAAGACATGCTGGGAGAATGCCAGACTTCTTTTTTTTAAGAAGGCATGGTTAAAAATATCCTGTCTTAGTTGGTAAATTGGGTCAGACTGCACCTTAGACATGTCATAGGCCCATAATCATGAATCTAGGACTGTCAGCACTTTAAGAAAAGACATGTTCAATTCATGATGGGGATGTTTTCAGTCCTTGGGATTCAGCTAGAATTCCATAATCTCCTCCGTCAAATTCACCCATAACAAGCTCAATCTTTCAAGATTTTTAAAGTCACAAACTTTAAATATGTCAAGAACAGAAGGCAAGAGAAAACAACATGATCCAAGCTACTTTTTACATTCATTTACATCTTTCCTGAAAATCTCTGTTAACACTTTTTTAACATTTTGGATTTTTTTCTACTAACAGGGGAAGAAGACTGTTCAGGAGGACCTTGGAGCTTAAGGGTTCATTTATTCATTGTACATTTTGAGATGAACAGAAAAGCATGTTTATAACAAATGGAATTCTATAGAGAAAGTCCTTATAAAATGGCCCTCCAAAAGAAAAGGAGAGAACATCTCTTTAAAAAGGCTGGGGGG
>VXBI01002224.1:888042-948042 GCA_013397375.1 Toxostoma redivivum | reverse complement strand
GCATAAACCCCTTCAGACTTTTATGACTCAAACTACGACAGATAATGTCCTTTCCAGATAGGGAGCAGCTGTCCTACACTTTTTCTTACTTCTTTACTTTTGCTTTAGTCATAGTCAGTATTTCCAGATACCTTTCCATATTTCCTACCTGTAAACTGGGAGTGTTTTCCACTTTGACATCCAGGGAACTCTTTACTATTGAAGTAGGAAAATGAAACTTTTAAGATGGTGTACAAAATCATTCATATTAATTGCTGATGTGAGCATGGCCTTCTCTGCCTGAATACATAAACTGAGTATGAAATTTGTGAAGGTGTCTTGTCAAACCACTGAAATATAACCTTTTGCCGTCACTGGAATGTGCCCATCAGAGCTGAAGCTGTATCAGGGGCTTTGCTAAAAATGCCTCCATTCTTAATGTCTCCTGAAGCTTTATCTATATTCTTATCAACCACTGCAGTAATACAGAGGAAGACTCAAAGCTAATGCAGCATGTGATAGAGTGATTCTATTTGCTTCAAGAACTCAGCAACTGCTCCTATGATAATTGTGGATATGGGAACTTACTGCTTGGAGCATTCACATTACAAATACCTACATCACTCAAAGATAGAGAAAGGTACCACTTTCTGATCACTGAGGTTCTTCAGGTTTTGTAATCCACATATAAATTATTCTTATCCTTATATCCCTCCTTTCCCGTCCTTGAACAATCTCCTTTTCTTCTTCAGGATTCTGTAGTAGAGGACATAATGACATTGTGTGTAGCTCCCTTTGCCCATTTTTGACCTGTGTCTTGTGACACTGAGAGAGAAATCTTCTTCAGTTGTGACAGCACATCCACACACAGACAAGGGTAAAAGTACATTTAGGAGGCATTTCTCAAAAAGCTTGCTGACACTTTCCTTTTTTTTTTGGTCCTGGTTTTGAGTCTGAAATTATTTGTAAAATATGCTGGTTTCTGCATTAACCTTCCTAAAACTTGCTTTTGGCTTATCTTAAAAACAGATTGCATCATTTTTCTCAGTGACTATGTCTATAATTTCAGTTATGTTAACAACATTGAAATTACAAGAATGGTCAAATCAGAATGGGTTACTCTTCTTATGTAGAGAAAGTACAGTTGTACCATTAGTGCCAAACATGACACTTCCGAAATGAAAGAGCAGTGCTAAAAACCAAAACAGCTGTAGAAAATGAGTGACTTCATTAACTGTTTTCAGAAAAAACACCTGACTTTACAATTACTTTTACATTATTATATTAAATATATCCTGAAGCCCAAAGACAGATTGAATAGGCTATTAATTATAAAAATGCTTTCTATAATATAAATACAAATACAATTATAACGTACATTATCTCTTGAAACAATAACAAAATATATATTTTTATTTAATTAATTTCTGAACTGCTGTTTGATACAATAAATAAAACGCAGAAAAATGTGGAAAGATTCTGTGTCTGTATGCATGTTATAGTTACTTGCTTAGAAGATTTATTAAATACCCATGTATCCTGTTTTCTACAGATTTCACATATCTGCCGAGTTGGTAGCATTCTGTGAAATTGTAAGGAGGAAAAAATGCTATATTCAGTTTAAAATATTTGCCATAGTTGTCCTAGATTTTTTTATAAGATAACTTTAAAATGCTATTGTGATTTGAAAAGTCCTGGGGAATACTTTTACCATCATGCAGGAAAATATTTTTTTTCCGAGCATTACCAGTTTTTTAAAATGAGTGTTTAATAAAGAAACCTCACTATTAATTCTGTAACAATCCCATGTAAGTAGTTTGCATAAAATGTTGCAATTTACATAAACTATTATTATATTTCCATTTTACAGTTACTGCACTAGATTTTATGAGACCATTTATGATTTGAAGTTTGGCTTCTTTGAGGCTTAATTTGAATGGTGACATATGCTGTACAGTGAACATCCAGCAGAAGATGTTATAATCTTCTGTCTCCTAGTGTTTGTTCTCTGATATTGGTATTTCTTGGCTTTTCTTTTCTCTCCAGTGAAAAAATGATAGGTGCATCTTAACAGGTATGTTGTAGATTTTAGACAAAGAAGGTTTGCATAAAAAGACAGATTTCACCTTTGAAAAGACAACTGAAAACTGCTAATCTCTGTTTCTTAGAATTTCTGCCAAGGACTCTCTGTAGGGTAGGGAAATGAAAATAAGATAATCTCTCAGGTTTCCTGTTAGTAAGATTTTCATGTGGTAGAGAGAGCATAATATAACAACAAAATTGTACAGACAGCCACAATATTGCATTGACAGAGAACTGAACCATGCTCTTACTGATGTATTTTACATAGACTGCAGACCTATTCTAACCAAATAGCTAAAGTCTTGGTATTCTATTAGATTATAGCTATAATAAATTGCATGTTTAAAATTTAACTTCTGTGATCTTTAAGGATACAGGATGCTTCTGAAGTTTTTTTATTGAGAAAGGTGATGGAGTTGGCAGAAAAAAGTAAATTTTAAACTATCGATAAAAATTAGGTTTTGTTGAATTTTTCCTTATATTGTTGTTTTTGATGTGTGAAGGTTTCCTAAACTGCCTTTTTTCAACATTTTAAAACAGTTTATTCTAATTGGAGTAGAGGGCAGCAGAGACGTACATAACCTACATTAGCCAAAATGCTCTTCTACAAAATGCCATTTAGACCATAGCTTTAGAACAAAACAGCAATGTTGTTTTCCATCAGGAGATTAGCTAGTTGTAATAAGTTTTCAAAGAATTATGAAAACTTCTGGATACAAAGTCTTAAAGCAGATCTCTCTAACTGTGTAGAAATTTAAATGAATGAGCTTCAAAACCAGAATTAAACGCTAACATTTTTATGGCTAACCAAAGTGTTTTTAATAATAAAATATATTATTCTGTAAAATCAATTCAATTAATGAAACAACAAAATATTTTATAACTTCCAATTAATTTAATAAGAATTCAAATAAACTACCTTTGTGTCTTTCTGTCACTTCAGAGGCAATGTAGTCATGTGAGAGGTGTGCATAAGTTATAGATATTGTGTTGAATATTACTATTTGCTTTTTTGATATGTTTCCCACTTTAATTTTTATAGCTATACAACTGGAAGAACATTTGGTTTTGCATGAGCTTCAGAATAGAGAGGTTTATTTTGCATTTGCTTCATCTACTCTGCATAGTGCCATTATTGCAAAAATCTTAGTCTTTGTAATGACAAAAAGAAAGTCTGTACCTAATGACCTTACTGTGAGTAATCAGCCTTTTCCCCTATTAATGCAGATTTGTCCATTCCTAAATATATGAGAATGGAGGCCCTTTATCAACATTCACCAGTTCATTGTAACATAAATAAATGGACATTCCCATATAGTTTTGTCTTTTCCAGAATAGCATTGCAAGCGCTCCCTCATAACATGCTCTAAAAATATTGACAGGTATATATAATCAAACTGTGATGATATAGAAGAAAAATTAATGATGCAACAATAGGCAAATAAGTTTGTGTTTAACAGTCTAAAACTATGTTATGCAGAAAACAATAATGAAATCGTAAACTCTTTTTTTTTTCTCTTCAGACAAAGTATATAAACCTAAGTATGGAGAAGAATGTAGCATTAGAGAAGTTCTTAATTCTATGTAATTTCAAAATCTTTTTTATATTTGCATCAACTTTAACCTGAATTTTAGTACTGAGTTTCATTCCATTATATTTCTAGATTGACTTTAGTCCAAACAAGTAGTTTTTGCTTTTTGTGAAATGAAAAGTTTCTGCATGGAAAAGTTGGCAACAATTAATCTAAATTCAGTGTTAATGATTTAGATTACATACCATGTAATGTAATGAAGGAACATTTCTATATTTATTTTGTCCCCACATTATTATCAATTAACATAAATGTTGGTTTTAAAGCAAACATATTTTAAAAAAAAGTAAGCATCTTTTGTGGTATAGTGGCATATTGCTAACAACTGCATAACTCTAAAGAATTTTCTCTTTATCTTTTCTGCTCTTTGTATGATTGGTATTTTCTTCCATTACCATTGAAAACCAATGGATCAGAAGAGATCTCTTCAATCAATTCCTGACTTACTGGAACTGTATATCATAACAATTGTTTACTTGTAATAAAATCTCTTAAAATTGCTATTTTCTATAGTTAGTATCACTTTTTCATAGTTTGCACCCAACCCAAGATGTGTTTCGTCTACGTTTTTGTTTTATAGTGTGTTGTCATTTCTGTTTTCTGCAACAACAGTATTATTTATTCTATTTCTTTTTGTCTTTGAACTGTAACTTGTGTTTTGCTTGCTTTAACACCTCCTTATTTTTCACTATTTTGGAGTCACTAATTCACTTCTGTGCCTTCTGAAGCTTTATTCCTGTCATGACTGGTGGAGTCAGTGACCCCTAGCACCTGAAGGCATCATCCTTGTACTTCCAGTTCACTGCTTCGATACCAATCTGTGTCCATGATATCAAGAAAGAAAATAACTGTGACTTCAGTGTCATACCCAGGTTGCTGCCAGCAAATCCATCCTAACACAACTATGGCATCAGATATCATTAAGATCTCTACATAAGTTCATTTTCTTGATCTTCTTTTATAATGGCAATTATTTATTGATCCTCCCAATACAATTTTACCATTTTTTTCAGGAATTCTTGAAGGGAATTATCAAAACCTTGACATTCATCTCATTGATTCAAAACTCAGGAACTTCCTCGTCTTCTGTATTTCCTTTGAATTCACTTACATATAATGTATATATGTTTAGCAGTACAAGCAGTGCAGTATTCTGGTCTTTCAAAATGAAAACACAAAATATCCATCTGCTTTCTAAATCCTGGCTATTGTTCTTCTTCTGCTGAACATCTGTGATCATGCCAGACCACAAAATTGAAGTAGAGGCAAAATTTTAGTCCTAGACCAAGTTCTCCCCCATCATTGAGTCTTTGAATTAACAAAATGTATTTGTCTCTTATCCACAACGAAACTGGTTAACTGTCAAGTAGCACTATTGAGGTCCATTTCTATTCAGTGGGGCATTGATAAACATTTCAAAAATACGATAGACATGAGATAGACACTCATGTCTTATGTTCTGAAGGGCAGCTCTAGTTCAAAGCTTCTCTTCATGTAGCTGTTGACAGACTATTGATGCTGGAGCATATGCAAAAGTCTCTGGAGTTTCATTGAGACCATTAGAAGAATTCCAGAACAGACACTTTACTTTCAAAGAGTTTGGACTTTACAAAGTAAAAACTTCCCCCTGCAATCAGTGTTTTTGACTGCAGGTCAAGATAGGACTGAGAATACATAATCAGTTCTGAAATCTGCTGTGATCTTTCTTTAATAGTGTTGAATTTAATACATGGCTGTTTAGCCACAGACATTTTTGGTTCTTTTTTAAATGTTCTGATCACAGGTTGAGTCCCCAGAATTCAGTCAGTAGTAGCAGGCATATGATCATAAGATAAACTACATAAGAGTTTCTAATTCTCTGTTTTACAATTTGGAGGTAGACATCTTTATTGGGAAGCGCCCAATTACATACGGTATTTTTCTTCCACATCTGAAAAATCAGTGTCACTGTATGTTCTGTAGGACAGACTGTTTTTTGGCCTTGCAAATGTTCACTGCTTTGCCAGTTCCTGAACTGGTCAAGTATCCCTCTAGGGTGGTAAATTCTTTGATTTCTCCGAGATTAATACTTTTAATTAATTACCTGGGCTCCAAAGAATGCTGAAGAGGACAAAATTAAGCATTTCTAGTACCTGAAACTGTTTCACCCTTTTATTTTTTTCACATCTTCTGCACCAGTGTAATCATAGCTAGAGAGTGCATCAACGTAAAATAAAAGACTATTAAGATATTATTCTACAACCACTGAATTTTTTTATTATTGATACAATTTAGTTCCTATGCCAAAAAATAACTTCAGAGAGGTCAAGGATATTTCATCCATAGGAAACACCTATGAACAAAAATATTTTGGCTGACACGAAGAATTGTATACTATTTTATAATATTATGTAGTTATTTTTGAATACCTGTAATGTTAAAGCAGATAAGTCTGTGCTTATATTTCCTGATATTATTTTAATAGCTTTATTATTTTAGTAGCATTTTTCATTATTATTTTAGCAGCATTTATTATTTGTATAACTCAACATCCACATAAATTTTGTATCAAGCATTTAATGCATATCTGGTTTTATCACCTTTATTAATTCTCCATTTGAATAATTACAAGAATAAAACTTGTGTTTTTCAGAACTGTTGGAACTGCCATTAGAAGCATTACCAGTGAAAGGTTACTTGTAGTTACTGTTAATTCTGTTTGCAGATAGGAAAATGCAATTGTCAGAAAATACTTGACACCATATTCCTATGCAGGAATAATTAATTTTTTTCCAAATTGCCTCTAAAAGATTATTTTAAAATATAATCTCTCATTCCCTCTGTCAATCTGTGTATATAATTAAACATGCATCTTCAAAAATTCCTCACAAACATAATAAAGAAAAACTCATGCCACAGATGTAAAAAGATGTCTTTCAGACAAAGATTTCGTTTCAGCAACTATGGGCTACATGGATTTTATCTCCTTTGGCTGAGGATACAGGAGAAGACCTGTCTCAGATCAGAAACCATCAAAATCTGTATTAGATAAGTATGAAATATCAAACAAGATAAATCCCCTGACTCATGTTAGAGCTTGTTCAAACAAGGCTCAGCTGTTTGCACTGTGTACCTTAAAATGGTTGCAGTTGTAGAAATTTACTGAGTAGCTGTGTGATCCTTGGTGCATAAATCACCAAGTACCAAATGCTGGTAGCAGCATCAACAGAAGATCAGAAGAGTGAATCAGTGATTATATCATCTCAATTTCTGTTGTGTCTTCTGTAACTTGTTGTGTCCCAAACTATTTCCTAACAAGCACTCATTGATCAATTGACCCTCAGAGAGGAAAAACCCCAGCATCTCATGCTTGCTTTAAAATAAGTTTCTTGGCCATAGTGGGAGACCTGTCAACTCTATTACAATGACCTTGTGGGACTTGGTATCACTGTGCTTTACATGCCCTGGGAAGAAACATATTTGATATGGAGCAGACACTACTGGAAAAATACTGCTAAACTACTCTGGGGAAGCTCTGTGGAGTGTGAGGGACAGATGTATACAAACACAGTAAATTTAAAGGTAAGTTACTTTGGGGTTTGGTGTTCATATTATATTTTTATAATACTTTATGCCTACAAAAGAAACGATAATTCCTGCCTGGAGAAACCAATTTCACTCCTCACAACATCAAGTTTAAGTAGTATAGCCAATTAATATAGATCCTTTAATAATTAGTTCATTGTGCTGATGCACCTGATTGTCAAAATCAATTGTTCTTATCTTTCAAATAAAACACTGCTGTCAGAGTGACCATTCAAAATGATGATTGACCCTTTAAACCACAGGGATTTATATCATGTTTATAGGTATATCATTATGTGGACAACATCATTGATCTTAAGACTTGTCTCTACAATTCTTCACATGGAACCATAAAATAACTTTTGGAACACTTGTGACACAATATGATTGGATTTTCTCCTAGAAATTCTATGCTCCTTTTAAATCTCTGTAAGTTTTCTGGTACTCACAAGAATTTGTGAGAATAAGTACACCTTAATTACACATAGTGCAAAGAAATTTCTTCCTTCGTTTGTTTTTAATATTGTTAGCTTCACTTCATTGTGTGACTCAAATTTCATCTCAGGTAAGAGCCACCAAGAAATTCCTCTGAATTATTGGATGTTTTCCACTGAGAAAAGAAACTTCATTTGAATGTACAATTCTAAAAAATTTCTTCCCATACTTTGCATGCAAATTCCAGAACATTTGAAGAAGTCAAATGTACCAATGGACAAAGTCTTATGAATTAGAAGTCTTTGATCAAGTTTTGCTGAGGAGCAAAAGATCATGAACTGTGGTGCTTTAAATAGGTTCACAAGTCTACAAATTCAGAAGTTTGGTGCCACAGATAAAACAGAAACAAATGTCAGAATTGTCTACTTGAATATCTTACAATCAGTTTTGAGATTTCAATCCCTGTTTTCCTAGATCAGTAGAAAGAGGTGCAGTGCATATTCTGCATGTCAAATTTGGTCACAATTTGACCATTTACCTTTTTCCTAAATACAGCATACACTTAAAGACTCTTTTTCCTGCCTACATTCTGGGAAATCTTTCGCTGTAGAAATGTCAGTGAGTGACAGTCCAGTATTTAAAGGACGTATGCTCTTCACTTTCCAAACCTCAGATCTTTTTTCAGAGGAGTGAATTAGAGAAAAAGAACCATTTCTCTTTGTCTCAGCTGACATAAGCTATGCAATGAAGCAATTTTGGGGACTGGACAAGGAGTATAACTGTCCATGCAGTCACAGCCACTGATTCTCATAACACCTGAAGAAAGCTCTTGTTCTCTTTGGCATGTTGTTATTCATCCTCAAAATGTCTGGACCCTTTTAAATTGTACAAAACAGGAGAACTCCACTAATCTTTTAATAAGGCAAACATATTGGTGAAAATTACTACATTTCAAACTTTTCTCTCATTTCCCCATATTCCTTATACATGGGAAAATACTGGGATGATGAAAACATTATGTCTTTCCACTAATTGAATGTAAGCATATTAACATCAAGCATTCTATATTTCTTAAGGAAACCTGAAAACTGTCCAAAGATTGATCAATAAGATAATCACATCTTTTTAAATTAATTAGTCATATTTTTTATTATTATTTAGAGATTTCTGAAAGATACATGCCAATTTAATATTTTAATGATTTAGAGAGTGACAGTCTGTACAGAAAGAATTTTTACATTTAGTTGCATAACCAGAACTAGCTTCTAGCCAAGGTTTTTAGAAATTTTTTATAAATACAGAAGCAAAAGTGAATATGATTTTGATTAAGACATTAAGAAGTGTAAAATCATTGTTAATATGCTAACTGTCTTTTAAACTCCCAAAATTTGAATAGTTCCAAGGGATTTCTGGAGACTTGTTCATCAGGCATGCTACTATTTCCATAGTTAGTTAGTTTTGTCTTTAAAAGGTGAGACACTAAATTACCCACTTGGGAAGAGATTCAGAAAACACACAATTCTTCAATATTATGGACTGGGACCCCAGAAGAACTCAGACTTTTTTAGTCCACTAATTCACAAGATTTCCATTAGGGATATGGGAGGTACTAAAGCAAGGTCTGAGTTTTACCAATGTCCCCTAGACCTCCTAGGATGTGAGCAAACTTGTAGCTATAGTATAAGGCTGAAATTTTTGTTGTTTCAGAAATATTCCCAATATGTATTTATGTTGTTTGTCCAAAGACAGTTGGAATAGCAGCAACAGGATCTTTTTGTAGAATTCACATAAAAATGGTGGTTTGTACCAAATTAATCTGTACTCCTTTATGCTTAAAATATATTTTTCCACCATAGGCATGTACCTTTTAACCTAAAGAGTTTTCTGTCAAACGGGAGAAGAGCAGTAGGGAGGTAAACTGAATAACATATAATATTCTTCTCTCAAAAATAAACCCCAAATTATAGACAATTCCTTTGTTCGGATTTTGGTGAGGCAACCAGTGGGACAGGTGGTTGCAGCCCACTGCCTGTGGTGCTGTTTCACTCACAGTTTCAGATTGCCAAGCCAGAGGGCTGCCCTGGCTCCTGCTGGGTCAGCAGGCTCCATCCAGGGAGCAGACGATGCTGACATTTGCTCCAGCTGCTCTGGTGGTTCTGCTAGCTCTGCTTTCTGCAGGGGCACACATGGCTCTGCAAATGGGATTGCAGAGTCCCCTTGCATGGCTCTTAAGCAGAATCCTCCACCTCTAAAAGCTTTTAGATTCAGACTTTTGCATCAGGAGGTTTTGAAATATTGCCTTAGATTGTAGCAGTCACTCATCACATGGACATTTGGGCTTAGTTGGCCCCACAAACTGTGATAAATGTAAACTCTCCTACACTCCACCTTATAATGCACACATGCTTTTGACAGAAATACCTCCCAAATATAACTGCTAACAAAATAAATACACAAATTTCATGAATTTTGCACTTGCTTGATAGGGGTTTTTTGTGCTCTTCTCAGCTGAGTAGCACTAAGTCACTAGCTATGTTGTCTTAAACACGCACTTTAAGGCTGCAAATTTAAAATATGTTTGAAGAAATGTTTTGAAGTATGGAAATCGGGTATCCTGTTGCTTTATAGTGATGAAATTAAAAGAAGTTCTGAATGTCAAATAATGAAATTTCAGTATCCAATTAACCTATGATTAAAAGTCTACTTGAGCTCTCTTTCCCTTAAGTGGTTTATAAGGGAAAAATAACGAAAATTAATATAGAATTCTGTGTCAAAAATCATGAAATATCATGCAAAATCATGCGAAAATAATGCAACATCATTATAATCAGAGAAAGCTCAATCAAAATCGCATTTAAAGGAATGGAAATTTTTCTGGTTACAGAAGCATACATTCCAAACAACTTCACCTGGTATTAGACTATGAGATTCAAACATTATATAAGTTTTTAAAATCAAGTTAATCCAATTGGAAACGTTAAATTATTAAGGACACACACATATATTTAATTGTGTCATCTTTACTAACAAGTTGGAAAATCAGAATTAGGAAAAGTAAAATGTATTAATAAATTTGATGTATTCTTTGGCAATTAAGATTCTAGTTTTTATGCAGAAAAGTCTTCTGTAGTAAAATAGAGGATGTGAGGATGTGTTATTTTCAATAGTTACTACTGTAACTATTTGCATTGTTATTTTCTGTAAAAATAATTTATTAATAACATGCTTTACTACAAATACATTCAGAAAAATCCTAACCACCCACAATTAATTTGCAGTTTTTCCATTTGTTTCACTGGGACCATAATCTTGTCATCTATCTTTTGCAGATGTTCATATGTGAATGATTCAGGGAAACTGTGTAAATGACCTATAATTATATTTTTTAGAAAGGTATTTTCCAGTAAGTGTAATAAATTACTTTTCTCTTTGGGCTTTTCTGGATCAAATTATTAAAGAAAACCTGTGGTTATCTCAAGAATATTAAATCTTTCTATTTAAAAAGTAAGGCAGATCTCACAGAAATCTATGAAAATAGTATCAGTGTGGGAGATGCTGTTAGAGGCTGTCAGCAGGCAAAGTGCTAATATCACTCATTCAATTCATTTATCTCTTCTCTAAAATTCATATCTTCAATACGGCAACTTAATAGTAGTGCAATACCTGCAGTGCTATCAACCACATTATTTTCTTCTTGGCTATTTCACTCTTTCATGTTTTCATTTTTGCTTACTTGCTGTGGTGGGTTTTTTTGTTCTTTTTAAAGAGCAGTTCATCTAAGGTTTTTAAAACTTCTTTTTTTTTTTTTCTTTTTTTTTTTTTTAATTAGCAGTGCTGTGAAACCTAAGTCAAGTGATATTGCAGAACTTTGTCATGATAATGTAATCTCCATTGACACAAAAAGTATTTTCTGTTTCTTTTTCTTGTGTTTATACATAGCTGTCAAAATAAAAGCCTATCATTACCAGCTGTAATCAGTTAAATGTACTGTTCAGGTATTTTAGTCAGGTTGTTGCTTGTTTGCCTTCAATGTCTACATTTCTGAAAATTAATATGCTTTTAAGTTATCATGTTGACAGACCTTACCTTCGCACAAAAGTTTCAGGGAGAAAACTTTATTCTCAGGACCTATGCAGGAACCATGTTCTGAGATATTGATATTTCAATCTATTTTCTCAAAGTATGGTGCAGAGGTGTTCAAATTATAAATTAGATGTACAATTCAGATTATTTGCTAGTACTTTACTTTTAGCAACCCATTTTATATCTTATACCCATATTTTCATTGCTCATTTCTTCTTACCACCACAGCTAGTCTTGCATTTTAAAATTCACTGGATTCAGTTTGCTCCTGAGAAATATAAACAAGAAAATCCCTTCCCAGATCTCCTTGTTAACTATATATGTCTTCTGTATTTGACAACAAAATTGGTTTTAAGTCATATATTCTTAGGGATAACCATATTTGGGAAACAAGTTGGAGATTTAAAACATAAGAAACAGAAGTAATTACCTATCTTTCTTCACCAACTGAGTATAAATTATGTTCTGTTGATATCATAGCAGAGGTGATGCTAAGAGTATTGTTATTTAAATTCAGCAGGAATTATAACAGGAATTTAAAGATTTTTTTCTGAATGTAGAATTATGATATACTCTCTTCAAGCCTCTCTACAGAGAAATATATCCATGTAATATTATCAACTGGATTTTTTATTTATTTGAATGTAAGAATATCTGGCTTCTGCATTCTCAGAATTTAATAGCTCTTGGTAATATTTGTGAACCAGATTTTTCCCTCAACAGTTTACCTCTTCTGGACATAGTATTGGTGATAATATCATGCATCTCAATGATGTAGTCTGGAAGCAAAAGAAAATTGTAAATGATATGGCATATATTATTGCTTTCTTCCTTCTCGATTTGAATACAATAAAATAAACATAGTAAAATATAAAAAAATAAGAATGCAATACCAACAGGATCTAGTTCATCAGTAGTGCTATATAATAATTCAGTATATAATAACTGCTTTTAAAAATCTTGTTTATTGATAAAATAAATGAGGATGCTGCAGTTCTATAGGAGCTTATAATTAGCTTTACAATACATATACCAGGATTGTCATAGGAATCAGTAATGGCAAAGTTTGGAACTTTGGACAGTCCAGCAGTGTTATTGTAGGAAGAAGAGAAACTCTCTTTGCAATATTAATTTAAGAATTACAGACACAACTTCATCTAAATTCTTTTGACAACTCTTCCTTTTGTTCAGTGAATAACTAGTCCAACTATTAAAATATTCCTACCATTCTCACATGAAGAAAGTATTTAGAAACTACAAAAAAAGGAAAAAACCATGCTGATGATATACACTGCCTATAAAAAGAAGATACATTTTCTTCGTGGGATTTTGCTAATAAGCGAATTACAGCAGCAACAGAAAATCAATTCTGGAGGAGTGTCAAAGTAATGATTTTTCTTGGTGCTCTGTATTATATGGGCACTACTACAAGGACATGAACATGTAAGAAGAAAGTGTGTTCATCCCTATTTAATTCCTGAGAAATTTCTTCCCTATGTATTCAAAATTACTCAAAATTAAGACAATTTTACAAGCATTAGTGTTAAAGGTAACTTATTTTGGTTGTTTTTTTTTTCTTATTTTCTTTTTCTTCATTTTAACTGGAAACACTCAAGGCCAAGTTGGATGGGGATTTGGGCAACCTGGTCTAGTGGAAGGTGTCCTTGCCAGGGACAGGGGAGCTGGAACTAGCTGGTCTCTAAGGGTCCCTTCCAACCAAAACCATTCTATGACTCTAATGCTTAATTTGATCAAATATCATTCTAAACAAGAAAAGTACTTCCCTATAGTTCTTTACCTTGAGATACTCTTATCCTCAATTTTTTTTCTTATTAGTTTACTCACTAGAAAAATCTCTGCTGTCCACATGACATTTTTTATATATCTCTTATATCTATATCTTCCTCTGATCAATGGCATGCCTGTCATGTTGAATGTGCAATTTTCATTAAAACATGGAACATACATTTCCATATTTCCAAGATGACTTTGGAATAAACTATAGTGGATATGTATATTATCTTTAAGTATTTAGTTTTGAGCATAAGCATTGGGGGTTTTTTAATGGATTGGGGGGGGATGGTAATGTTGATAGGTTATTAGTTTGTACATGTGCATTTTGGTGTGGCAAAATCCTGTGTGTAAAAGATTTGTAGATTGATCATTATGGGGTAGACTTTCAGTAACAAAATCTTGCTTAACAGAGCTTCTTCCCTGCAAATATATAGCAGCAGTTTCTTCCAGAAATCTCAGTGGACTGCGATATTAGCACCAGGAATGTGATTATGCTTTTAAAAAAACTCTAGTTATTTGTAATATCTTTCTTTTTGCACTGAATAATCTTAGAATATCTATTCCATGGGTCAAATTTGACACTTCCAGTATATTTTACTACTGTGCCAATGGTTGTTTTGCAGACATCAGCTTTTATTCTTCTAGTTAAAGATCTGAAATGTAGAGGTATGACATGCCTTTATAAGTATTAAGTAAGTAAGTATATTTATAAGTATTTACTTCTGTCTACTATCTGTCCTTAACACTGCAAGTGGCATTGTCTTGCTAAATATTGACAATTGGTTTTATTCACATAATTTTATTGAAAAACTATAACGCAAATTCTAATTGTGTTAAAATGTAACTAAAATATTCATTCTCATATTCGCTACCTGGTATCTTCAGGTGGCCATATTATAGTAATATTTTGGGGAGAGGGAGTCCATTAATTCCTGTTTCTTTTTTTTTTACTTTCTGGATAACTGACATATTATTGCAGTAAAACATATGTAGGGTCAATTCATGCTGAATAGTTATTAGAAACCATGATAACAAAAGTCATTACACTGCAGTTCAGTTTTGACAGTAAAATTTCTGCAACATTATCACAAATCCTCATGCATTAGTGCAATGATCCTTACTATAGTTTCATATTAGAATCAAAAGACTGCTGTAGCATGCTTGATACAAAAAGTCATGCAAGTCAAGTGAAGTTCTTTTATGCTTTTATAGATAACATATTTTCATATCTTTCTCATGCATGTATCTGTCTCTGAGCCCTCTTGGATATTTCCTCCATTAGTATATTTCTCATATGAGTTATAACTGTTTTAAAATAATATCCCTGTTGTTGAGAAAGGCCAAATGTAAAGTAAACCTGACAATGGGCATGACATGTCAGTTTAGGTAATGAATTCCTTCTGATTTTGTTGTTCCTACGTACTGACCTAAATGGAAAAGAAAATACAGCACAGCTCTCATATAAAGAAAAAATTACTTCTGATCCTAAACTTTGGATTTAGTTCACTTTTCTGGAGATCATGATTTACTTCATGTGTTCACAAGACTAATAGTGAAAACACAGTTAAGATAAAAATTCCTAACCACTCCCAAATTCTTGCAAAACATATAAGAAAAAACTAAACTGTCAAAAATTCAGTATGAAAGAAATGAAAATTATTACAGGAAAAACATCACCATTTTTATATCTTTATACATTAAATCTGTAACCAACTTTCATGACTATTTTGAAGAGAGAGATAAATGGGTAATCCAGCTGACCTTTGGGTGTTGGTAATATAACAAGACTAGAGAGTAGCTAGTAAGCAAAAATGTGCAGTTTACAGAATTTTTAGCTGAAGTTCTCTTTGCCTTAGAGTTTTGATACTATAATATGTTGGCAGAATAGCCAATTTCATATGAAAACATGAGAGGAAAAAGATGTATCTTCAATAAGCTTTTTATTATGTAAATTTCCTAAATTTTCTTAGAGCTATTTACATTTAAACAGTGAAAACATCAAGTTAATGTTACAATTAAATTTGAATCAATAACTCAATAAGTTCAAATGACTCAATCAGAATATTAATGCAACAGGCAACCAAACCTAATTATTAGTTTTGATAGCAAAATTATGTTTTTGAGCTAATTTATGGAGAAGTCTCCCTTTCAGATGCATCAGCCATATCAGTGGCTTATCAGGTCACAGTTTTGATGCACAACAGTTCTGCAGTCACAGAGTGCAGTGAAGTCTGTAGGACTTCAGTGCTAGTTTGATCCTAGTGTATCCTAGAAGGAATGAAGTCTCTTTGCTTTGGTTTGGGTTTTTTTTCTAAAGAAATGTAGGAATTTGATAATTCAGTTAGGTATTTCATTTAAAAGCTGAGCGTTCTCTAAGGCCAGGAGAGTAAAGATTATGGAAATTTGTTTTTTTTAACCTGCATAGTCATAGATACTTCAAGGATACTTGCCCCCTTTTTTACCTCAGGGATATCTATGGTATTAAGACAAATGAGATGAGTAGGAATATTACCAGTTTAAGTGGCCCACATTTCTTACAGTACACAGTTCTTTAAATAGAAGGGTGTGAATGGTGATGCCATTGAGCACCAGACCTTGAGTCACAAAACCAGCAATTTTGACTGCAGATCAAATATTCCTCTAGTGCTATATTGACATGACTTGATGCTGAGAAGATCATGACTCAGCCTTTGAGTTAAGGGGTATCAAGCAAATGAACAAAAATGATCTTTTGTAAAATGTGAAAGAATTTAATCAGTAGGGGTTTCTTCATGTGTTGAATTGCTGCATGTCAGTAATGTGACTTAGAAACAAACCATCAAAGAAACGTGTGTGAGCTCAGTTTTTCCAGCAGGCTTTTACCTTGTTGCATGAACTTATTTTCTGTTCTTTCCCAGCAGATTCTACCTCCAATCAAAAAGAATGATTGTTTGGATTTGTTTTCTTTTTATTCCCACATCCTTTTATTTTTTTTCCAGACTCTAAGCACCAGACTGACCAGAATAGGATAAGAGACATTGTGGAAGGACCTCTCTTGTACTAAGCAAAGTAGAAAGAGATGGACATTGCTAGCAATTCTATTAGACCATCAGTTCCAACGTGTGCATAAACATTAATATATGTGTGTGCATAAACTGCAGGAAAGACCTGGTACAAGGCTGATCATCTTTTGTCAGCTGGTGGCTGTGATCATCTGACATGTTTGGTATTAAGGTAGAGATGTCTTTTAACAAGTTTTGCAACATAAGTCCCTTAGAAAGGAAGTGTTACCTTGATCTTGTTTTGTGAGATTCTTATATTGGGAAATTTGTGTATGTGAGCTGCTGTGACCCTAATATAAGACTGGTTTTGCTGTAACACTTTACAGAGATGTTAGATTTATTTCTGAGTCACAAACCTATTAAATTTTTAAAAATCAGAATCAGGAGTCAGAAGAGCTTAATTTCAAACACCTCTTTTCTTTTTCTTTTTCTTTCAAGTCTTTACTTTCTCTTATTTGCATCTAAAATAGCTAGGTTTAATAGTTCCAGAGTAATAAAAAATTTCCTGAAGAAATTTCTAAAGCTCAAAAGATAACCATATTTTATCTACTTGTTGGTTAGAGCATGGTGTTAATAAGACCAAGGCTGTGGGTTCGATCCCTACATGGGCCATGACTTGAGAGCTGGACCCAATGATCTCTGTGGGTGCCTTCCAACTCAGAATATTCTGTGATTCTGTGATTTTAAACTGCACGGATTAATAGCTTGAGATTTATATTCTTATTAGCTGCATAAACTCATGTTCATTCAGATTTACTTCAAATTTATATTAAGATCATCATTAAGGTCACAGAGTTACAGCTTAATCTTGCAAATACTTCATAAAAATATTTGGGGTCAAAGTAGCTTGACTTAGCACTTAGTAACTCACAAAATAAAATCCTGTAGAAAATAACAAACAAAATTCTCTAGATTAATAATAATCATATTTTTGCTTTCCTTTGTAGGTCATAAGAACTTCTTAGAATCTTTCATGCTAGTAAAGCACACCTACACTGTAACTCACCCCAAATGCTTTACAGTAGGGGTACTTATGTTAAAGTCGTTTTAGGCCTATATTTTCCATGCTTATTTGCTTGGAAAAGTAAAAAATTCTTAACAGTTCAACATGTAAGATTAATGTACCTTGTTATGCAAACTGTAATTCTAGAAACTGGAAGAGAGAGGCTTTATGTTGTGCCTTCTTAAGCCTTTCTGCTCCAAAAGGATTATAATAGCATAAATCAGCAGGAATGTTCTCAGTTACAATTAGCTGGAAATTGAAAAATAATTCTCAACTGTCTGTGTTGAATGTCTGTTGTGGGTTGGGGGAAAGGTATTGCAAGTTTTTGTTTCATAAAATTAATTTTCTTTCAGTTTAAGATGGGAAAAAAAAGTCCAACAATGTGCTAACCAGCTCCAATCCCACTACACACTATAGTTTACAGTAATATCTAAATATAATTTTCTAGAAAATTCATAGAAGGATAAATTTATATGATAAATGTAATTCTATGTAAGAAACCATTTCAAGGAATCTACTAAAACTGTCAGCAGACTTTTTTGTACGCATAGATTATATCCTATCTTCTAAGAAGAGCAGGTAGAATTGTTGTCTCATGTATTCAGAATAAGGAATATTATGAAAAGTGACAGCACTATGGCTACCAGACATCTTAATGATTAATCATACAGATTAGTTTAAAAAATGAGAGAGGGCTCACTCCACAACAGAAATTTGGAGTGAGAAAGAAGAAATCATTTTATTCCTTGAAACGGAGAAGGGAACTGATGCATGGTAAGATTCACAGTAGCTTTCCAAATCAGTGATTTCCACAACGACACAGAAATAGCCTAATGCAGATTTGGCTGAAGGCCTCGTTAGCATTACGACAACAAGGATCAAGATCTTATGACAAAGACCTATCTCAGAAAAAAGTAACTAAATGGTTTACACTATTTTGGTATTTGTCATACATCAATCTGTTCTGATATGCAGTGCTCCACCTCAGAGTGCAACACCTTCACTGTGTATCACAACCATGGCCTGCTTTGGAAATAATATTATCACTGTTGTTCTTTAAAAGCTGTTCAGGTTCACTTCCAAGCATAAGAATGAAGGGTGGCCATAGACACTGCAGGAATAGCTCAGTGGTGCTGATGGGCAGCATCTTACCCCTGTTAGACACTGAACCATCCACCCCTGGGACTGAGAAGGGAGCATACTAAGAGCAGATATGCCATCCTGCTGCCCCTGCAGTTTTGAAATTATTGATATTGAGATTCAAACAGATATTCCTCTCCATAGGAAGAGCCAGAAGGCAGAACTAGAGGGGTTTGTCTTGAAGGTAACAGCTCTTGGAAAGCATTACATTAGCAGCCAAAAGGTACTCACTGAGAGCATTTAGTTTGGTCTGGAAGGAATAGATGAAAGAAAAATTTCTTATGCACCTCCTCAGCTTTCTGATGAAGATATCTGACTAAAGAAAACAAATTAGAAGAGGTAAAAACAGGAAGGAGTTCATCATGTCTCCCAGTCGACTGTTTACTGACAGTGCTATTTTTAACATGTGTAAGGTTAACAATTAAGATCTTTTAAGTATTATTTTTAAAACATGGTCAGCCAATAAAATATGAAAGCACATATCCAGAGAACGAATTGGTTTGAAAACCTGATTTTAAAATTTCATAGAAACAAATAAAATTCTTTCATTTCCCAGAACACCTGCTTGAATGACCAGGTTACAAATTATCCTTGGATAAGTCTGCCTTGTTTTCTCACCATATTTTCACACACTCTGAATGATTAGTTTTGAAGGAGACAAAAAGGATGAAATAGTCATTAAGATGTTAATCTAACAGTAGAATCCCAGCCTGAAAGAAATTTTAAGTAAATGATACTAAAAAAGTAGTTTCCTCAGTAATGCTGAAGGAAGAAACTCCACAATAACGTAGGTCCCAGATCTGGGCATGCTATTGAAAGGAATTTTATCTTCTTCCAAATCTCTGCTCTAAATCAGACGGTGAGAATATTAATTTGATTCTTCCACTTCTTGAGAACCCTTAACCCTGGGATTTTGGAGAACAATCCCTCCTTGATCCCTCCCTTCACAATATTACTACATATCAGGGCACTTCCAAGGCTCCTGACAGTCACTGGTACTCCTGCTCCTACCTGGCCTTCATACTAGAGTTGGAAGCTTTTTCCTTTCTCTATGGGTACACTAAGGGTGTGGTGGGATATTAGAACACTTTTAAAGGTGTCCTAGAGGCTTGATTTCTAGTGTCAGTCTCCCTTCAGGGAAGAGTAACTTTGCCCAGCTCCAATAATTTTTTTTTTTTTTCTGGAATTATGTAAGCAATAGCACTTAGAATATTAAAAAATGACAACACAGATACAAAAAATGAAAACTAAAAATAAAAGAAAAACTACATTTACTGTATTTACACTGCAAGTAGATGTCAATTTCCATCTTCAAGTAGCTTTCTGCTTCCCATTCAATAATGTGGTTGTCAGTGTTTCAGGTTTTGGGAATGTTCCTCTTCCCTTAATGTTATACCTTACATGCTAGGGTCACTCTAACCTTTCAAAACTTCTAGGAGGGCTAGAAGGATTCAGCATTTTCCTTGAAACTAGCAGAAAACATGATCCAAGTGAATAAGTGAAGCTTTATTAGAATAAAGGTTTGTTCTATACTCAGAAGTTCCCATGTATACTGAACTGTTTGGCAAACAACCGTTTCCTTCAATGAGCTGTGAAATTCTAGCACCTCCCTTTTGTGGCTATTTGATATTTTACAGCAAGGATATACCTTTCAATCAACCTAAGAGGCCATGTCAATTTTCAAATTAAAAAAAAAAAACCATACTGATATATAAGCAATTAAGTTATTTTTAGCCTATTGCTTCTTCTTGGTTGCTATCAGGCACTGGCTGATATCAGTGAGCCAGTCTTGCAGTGGGGCAATGGTTTTGGGGTGAGTGATCCCCAGCTCCTTCACATTGACTCTCTCATACCTCTTTTTTTTAGTAGTACTTACATAGCCCTTTCTATAGAGTAGTGTTGGTAGAAATTTTCCATCTGACCTGCTATGTACACTCAAAGCTTCTATCAATTATGAAAGAAAATGTAAAAATTCCTTTATGTGTCTTGGTTATAAAGTTAATATGACATTAATTATATATCCATTTGTCTTAAAACAAATAACTTAGAGATGAGACTGAGTGCTTCCTGAAGGATTTTGGGTTTGCATTAAGAGAAGTACGTTATTGAAAGTTAAACTGAAAGAATAAAAGGCAAACTGATTTCATTGGAAAAGGAATTGTATCTAATGCCCTGATCAAAGAGGTCTTTAGGACAAGAGTGTGATGTGCCCCTGCCACAAGACAAAGACAGAAATGAAGCAGTGATCTAGGCTAGAAATTCACTTCTCTAGTGAGCAGCTGTAGCACAGTGATTTGTGCTCTTGGGTATGAATCCCTGCAAGTCACTACAAGTAAACCCAGGGTTTGAATAAATGCATTATATAAATATCTTAAATTCATCTAGCCCATTTTAATAAAAAAAAAAAAGCTATTCACATTTTCTGAAAAGGATTTGCTGAATGGAAGAGTGAAAGACTGAATGCAAAAAGGAGGCTGGGAATGAGGAGTTATGGTATGAATGAGCACCAGAACTGATCTAATTTCCAGACATAAACTGTGTTGATGCAGCTTTACTATCCATTTCCCAGTTACTCAATGTAATTTTGTTAGTCCTAATATGTTTTACCACTAAATCTAGCAATTCTTGACATTGATTTCAGTGCAATTTGTGTAACAGGTCAAGTGAAGTGGTGCTTATTGACTGCTGATTGTATATGTTTTTCCACCTGAAGTGTTATTGTTAATTGACATGCTCTTTCATTTTCCTGAGATAATTTTTATTCTATTTGGATAACTGCCTGAAGTGCCCCCTTTGTAAACTAGGTCTTTTTTATGGAAAATATCAAAAATAGTTTTGAAAATCAGATAAATAGTAGACACAAATTCATCCCTTCAACAACAGAACATTAAACAAATCAGATTCAAGCTAGTTTGTCAAACACAATTTTCCTTTGGTGTGAATATATGCTGTCTCCCCTGAACTAAATCACCCATTCCTAAATGTCTTGTAATCTTGTCCCATACCATTATTTCTATTAATATTCTTGCAAAAGAATTCTGGCTAACTCTAATGGCCTGAAGTTTTCTGAATAATTCTTTTTCTCCCAAAATATTGTAGAATATTCTACATCTATTACTAGGTGATTACAGGTCTTATGTTGCCAGACTCTTTATCTCAATTCTTGGAGGGTATAAGGCCTAATTCTGGCCTTTTGCTTTCCTTTATGAAGTTTTTTCTTGTATTTCAAAGACTGCCTTCAGGAACTTTCTTGGTAATTGTGCACATAGGGATAGGGGTGGTACTCAACTTTCTGATGTCAGGGCTGCATACCCAGCTGCCTTCAGCTGCTGAGAGCAAATTGGCTGAAGTAACATATCAGAAAGAAACACAAAACATAACATATAACATAACATATAACATAACATATAATATCACATATAACATATAACATAACATATAACATAACATAATGAAGAAAACATTATTTTAAACAATAGCAGTCTGATTTCTGCATTGGTAAACTAGCAGACAACATAAGGGTTTCCTCTTGTTCTTCTTTTGAGAAGTCCAGTGTTGATCCCTCTACAATTTCATGTTTGCTTTCATTGAGTCCCAATGCGTGTTTCTCCATTTTTAAGGTGCCAAAAAATGGCTTTATGAAGACAGCAAAAGAGACTCCAAGAAATATTTCCCTTTCTTGAAATGTCATATTGGATGTACATCTTCTTTCAGATTTGCTAAAATAATGACTTACATTTTTGTTATCCAACCAAGCAGACTCCTTTCTAGCACTCCCTGTATTACCCTTGTGTTTCTTCTGCATGTTGGGATCCCAGCAATGCTCGTTGCTGGGTTGTTCTAGGAATAAATAAACACAGGCAGGAAAAAAATCTCTCACTGTTTACCTCACTCAGTGGCAGGGATAGAAGGCAGTTACCCACTTTAATTGTAAAAAAAGCTATTAATTGAAATCTCAAGATTATATATTAAAAAAAATTTATACAAAGGATTAATCTGTAACCATGAATATGCTGACTCCATTAGAACTGCATAACTTGCAAAACCTACTTTTACGTCTATAAGTTTTGTCAGTACTCTCAGCAAAATTTGGAAATTCTTCCCAGCATCCACTCTACAAAGGGATCACCTTCCTGGGTGCTTGTGTCCTATCCTATATACAGCCCTCAGAGGGCACACAGCTGCCACTAGTCTGATGAAAACTCAGGCCAGAGGAGTGGTTATTGACACTCTAGAAGAGGGCCCTAAACCAAGGAGCAGAGGTTTTAATCTCTTGGCCTTAAGTGACTGAACACTGCTTGATTTCAGTGCAAAGTCCAGACTATTTACCTTAAAACAGTGCTGCAAATCACAGAATCATAGAATGGTTTGGGTTGGAAGGGATCTAAAAGATCATCTGGCTCCAACCCCACTGCCATGGATGGGGACCCCATTCTACTGATTATTCTGTCCCCAAGTTTTCATTCTATCGCAAGGCATATGTCAAGAATTGTACAGACTTCCACTGCTCTGGTGGTTTGGTACACCAGTCTTAGGCACACCAAATATGCTCTGTCACTCCCCATATCCCTGCTCTGCTATCCTTAGGCCAGCTGAGTACATGAATCTGATGCATATCATACACAAATATCTCTGTGAGGGCTTCTCTAAAGAAGTGGATTTGCACGGGTGCGACAGGAAAGTCCTCTGGATACCTGGGAGGGTTGTGATGAACTGTCAGATAAAAGGAATCAAGCCTGATTTGCTGAACAACCTTTGCTGGTGTAAGTTAAGAAGAAAAGATACTTTTCAATTTCTCCTTAGTACATTTGACCTCGAAGTCAGTGAATTATATTAAATACTTACTTGTTATGGAGTTTTTCCCCAGAGAATTTTCCCAGATGATTATTTGCAGTATCAGTCAACTAGTGTGCTTTGTGAATCTGCTTAAAATTGGAGTTTTGTAGATCAGAGGGAAACTTCTTCATCTTGAGATGTAACAAAAACAAATCCACACCCACTCCTTGCAGAAATCTCTATCATGCCACACAAGCTAATATGTCAATGTTTTGAAGATATGTTTCTATGCCAGCATATTATACATGGAAAAGATTTCTATTATATTTTTCCTATATGTACCTGGAAACAGAAGTATGTACTGCATCATATCTATCTATCTATCTATATGTGTATATATATATAGATAGATATACACATATATATATTTATATATTCTATATATACATTATATTATATTAATTTCATATATCACATTCAGGCTAAGCAAAATGTCAAACTTTTTTTACTAATTTCACACTTATCTTTTCTTTTAATATCCTGTTTTGGTTCTCTAGTTATAACACAGATGCACCTAAAGTTCGCTAGAAACATTTGCCATTAGCTTCTTCTAAAAAAAAATTAAATTTGAGGATAATCCTACCTCCAGAGCTTATTCTGTTCCTGGCCATTGACTGTGACAGTGAAAGGCTCATCTGAAAGCAGTGGAGCATCCCATCTAAAAGCATAAAACATATTACATTTCATGAAAAAGCTAATTCAGATTGTTTAATTCTGGTAATATTGCCTCTGTCACCTTCAAAATCAAAATGTTCTTTCCTGTTATTATAAAGAAAACAACCAAATTGCTTAAAAACCCATTTGAATACACAGCTGCCTTATGTTGCATACTAATTTGATTAAAAATGCTTGTGCCTCACCAGCATTTTTTGCATAAAACACACTAGTGAATTTAACAAAGAAATATAAATATTTTGGCCATTTTTGATGACAGTGTGCTGTAGTGTCCACAGCACCCCTGGACTGAACAAAGATCTCAACACAGGGTTGGGAGATGTTAAACTGAATGTCTTGCTGTATTTATTTGCTCAATGCTTTGGGCACTGTGCCAACCTCATTGCAAATAACTGCATTAGTCAAGTGTATCCAAATTATTACAACACAGCGTCCATCCCAGTTATTGCTGTTGAAGCATTTTCTGAATCTTCACATCGCTACAAGCATTTATTTGAGAGGCGAGATTTGCGTAAATTCAGGACAACTTCAATTTTAGACAGAAAATCTTAACATCTTTGCAAGTTGCTTGTTATTCCTAGAAAGAGTAATTAAGCAGTAATTGCACTAATTTTATTTACATATCTTGAACACCTTGCCTAAAAAGAAGAGCTGCCATGAAAATAAAATGAAGGGAAGAGGAGCCAGAGAATTCATTGTATTTTCAGTTGATAAAAATAAGTATTGTCAATAGTCATCTCACCTTTTTCTGTCTTAACTATCTTCAGTTTGACTCTTATTTTGGTCTAGATGAAGATGTTTCGATAAGCCTTTGTGGATTTCTGCTTTTGCAAGGGAGATGGCAGACTGTATTTTAATCCTTTCTTTCCTTGAGGACATCCTCCTCCTCATGCAGAGATGTCCAGTCTTTCTCACCATAGCAGCCCTTGAGCTAAGCTATGTCTGCAAGCCTCAAAACATGTGTGTTCCCACCTCTGCACTTCAGGACAGCTCGGGTTAAGGTGTCTGGATGGCTCCAAAACAACCAAACATATTGAGTTTGCAGCCCTCACTGGCTCACTTCTCCCAGCTGCCCATTTGTCTTACTCTGCATTTTCCAGCTCAGCATAGTGCTGGCCATGAGGAACAGTTCTGACACGAGAAAAGTGCTGGAGCTGCTTGGGAGCTACATGTCATTCAAGGGATAAATTTGGATCGTTCTGCTGCATACAGCAGGGCTGGCAAGGCAAAGAAACATCCCTTCCACTTGTTTTGGAACCAGTGTTTTCCTTCTCTTGCAGTGAATTGAGGTAATTTTTTTTCACTATCTAGCCTCGGTGAAGGAAGATTTCAATCTGCCACATTAGTGTTGTGTCCTTAAGCTTTTATTCTGAACACTAGGTCTATCAGTAGTCTGTATTTTATCAAGCCCCTTGGCTGGAAGCAAAAATTGTGGCCTCTTATACCAGTGTATATGGCTGAGTTTGTTGCACCTGGCAGTTTTGCCTGGTGCACCTTATTTTCCGGGAAAGTATATATTATTGGACCATGAAAGTGTAAATTATCATCTGTTAAACTTGGTTAGAAGTGGGAAGTTGCAATAATTTGAAAATATTTGACATTCTATTTAAAAGAAAAATAACCTCTAAATTTTTTGTGAAAGAAAATTTTTAAGCTATTGGCTTTGAAACACTGATATGTTTCATCGTACAAAAAGCATATTTTGACACAGACAATATATTGCAAAGATGTATATAGAATATTATGTTTATGTCAAGGTTTTCATGCACTGTACTAAGTCACAGTTAGTTTAATAAAGAACAGAAACGATGAAAGCTTCAGAAATTATCAACATTTAATGAGAAAGCAGAAATATATTTTGGAAATATTTTCATGTTAAAAAAAAACATGAAAAATAAAAGACAAGGAAAACTTGGAGGACTTTTTCTTTGGTGGAAAACTGAAATTTTCAATGTTCTTTCATTTATGTTTAATAACTGCCAAATACCTATATATGTTGCCTTTAATAAACATTGATTTCATGGTGAAAAATAGAAATAGGAAAATATTTTGGAAACTTAAGCCACTGCCTTCTTTATCAGCTCCAGAACAACATTTTCAGAAAATATTTCCTCTTTGTCTCACTAGGTTTAGTACAAAATTACTAGTTTTAATGCCAAACCACCAAACACATGTTTTGTCAAGGATAAAGTAGTCCTGATTTTTCACACACAAACACATTATTGTCCATCAGCTGCAGAATGGTGATGTCTGTGTGCAGTTCTGCAAACAACAGCACATAACAGCAATGTGGTAAATTATCCTGCTATGAGTGAGGGATATACGATTTCCCAGTCAGGTGTGGACGCACCTGCAGTATGGATAGATTGACAGAATTTATGCAGATATGCAAACCATTTAACTAGAGGCATAGCTGCCATGTCTTGTGGTGCTATTTGTAAGTCTATGCAGTCTTTAAAGCTCCACCATGATATTTCTGTGCCTGCCTTAAATTACCTCACACTGCACACTCGTTACAGAGTAAAAGAATGCACAGTGACTAAATGACAGAGCAGCTGATGCATGGTAACCTTTTCATGTGTCAGAGCCCTCTGACAACTTGAGTTTTACATATGCTTTTTGGATTTTTAACGCTAAATCATCCATCTGCCAATGTTGTTACAAAGAAAAAAAATTATGCTGTTGAATGATCAGAGACTGCTTTTGTTTTATTTGGGCAAGAATGGACATTTCTGAGAGTTTCTCAATTGTAAGACTGGGGAAAGAATTTAATTCGGAGTTGTTGCATTATGAGGATAGCTAAATGTTGTTCTGCATTGGATTGTACTCTGGTGAGGTCAGTGATACATGCATTTTTGAAAACAATTGCTCATTCAACAAGAGTTTTGTCTGTTTTAATGGAGCAACCTGAAGTTCTATATATATATATTCTCTCTTAACTCTTTAAATGTAGTTTACTTCCCTCCTGGCTGCTTTAGTACTATCAGGGTTTGTCTATGGTCAGAAATGCTGGAGTAACTAAGGCAAACACACCCGTTTTAAAGATCTCTGAAGCATTTATGGTGCACATACTCCCCAGTGGCAGTGTGTGTGTACCCAAACGTATGGGTACCAAATATATGGGTATTTATTTACCCATATTTACCCAAATGTGCTGTGAAAGCAGGTGGCAATGACAGCCTTTGGATCAGAGAGCAGGTCTGAGACACACACAGGTAGAATGCAGATAAACAGCTTTCTCTCAAGCTAACATTTTGGCATTCATCAAGAGGCTTGACATTCCTTTCTACCATTTGGAAAATGCTATACCCACCAGATATTTCAAATCACATTTTTTTCTTTTATGGGGAAGAACAAAGGCTTAGGATAATTGATTTCTCCCTACTGCCGTGTGGAGTATCCTGTGAAAGAGATTATCTTTCATTTCCTTAGTCAATATTTTGTGAACATATTTTCTTCACAGAAAGGAGATGTTGTGAAGAACAGTGACCACAAAGAAAGATATAAGACTGAATGTCCTTGCAAAATTATTTAATCTGTTACACTTCTGACGTACCTAAAGAGGAACACATAGGAGCATGAAAGGGGGTTAATGAAAAATACTAAATCCATGTACATGAGATAAAATACGTTCCTTTTTTCTTCCTCATACATTTACTTATATTTACATGTAAGGTGATCAAAGTATAGCAAACAAGCCATTAAGAGAATTTCCATGGTACTTGAAAGATCTTTAGCTACTCGGAACCTCTGTGGGGAACCCAGAATCCTGCAGCCATAATTTCCTTCCAGAATTAAATGAAAGGCAATTTTAGTGCAGAATTATAGCTAGAAAGCTTTAATTTTCTAAAGTATTGCCCATGATCATGGAGAGTACTCTCAGCCACTGAATAGTGACTGACAATCAGTTCAGTGAAGTCCAGCTGCTGCTTTGAGTCTGGTATTAGAACACGCACTCTGGGACACTGGGGCAGCTACCCTGCAAGGATATTTTATTAAATTAACAGTAGTGAATGGTGCATAAAATTGTCACTAGGATGAATTTATTATAGTATAATTTTATTCTCACATTATTCTGTATGGGGTGCTACCCCAACAGAGTTTCCAATTCAGTGGTATGCCTGAAGCCAGGGGTTCTATCAGCAGTATGTCAAAGGGTGCCTGGCTTTCATTCATATATAATTTACTCTTATTACATGAGATTTTTCTATTTTTCTGCACTAACAGTTGTATATTTTCTAATGAAGGTTTAAATCAACTGGGAACCAGGGTATAAATAGAGTTTCAGCATTTTGTGCCAAATATGGATTGTTTGTCTTCCTGTTAGTTATGGATTGTGAGTGTATTATTGCTGAAGGAAAATTTTGGGGGTTTTATTTTTGTTTCATGTATTTATTTGTCATTTAATATAAATTACAGAAGCTTTCAACTGTCCAAAATTAATTATATAATTAGAAAACATGTCTGAGATTATTAACAAAAACACATGAGCCTATCTAGCTTGCACAGGTCAGCTTTGTGTTTATTGAACTTGTAAAGGTAACTCTGAAAGTATTTTGGTGTTTAGCATTTACTAGTTGAATCTAGATAAAAGCTACATAGATGCAAGATTCCATAATGATGTTTTCTTTGACAGGCAATAGTGCTCACAAAATTTTGAAATTTCTCCAAAATGTATTAGCTTTGCTTGCATCTGCTGTATCTGCCATGTCCTTTGTGTCTGACTACAAAGTCCCATGTTGCTTGTGAAATACTTTTAGCAAGGCTTGTTGCTTGCAAAACTGAGGACTTTTCAGTTTTCAGGATCTATACACTTGAGCTCCTCTTTTGACATGTCTCTGGGAAAGCTGTAGGTGAATTTTACGTGTTTCCCAGCTTTTGGGGAAATGCAGCTGGTTGTGGTTGTTGTATACAGTGATGGAGTGCTCAATGTATATCTGTCCTCCTTGCTGCACTCATCACTGCAGCATTCCAGGTTTATGTTCACATAGTCAAGCTGTGGTACACATTTGGGCCTGGCTGTTCCAGAATTTGCTCCTGAGCTTCATGGTGAAGGTAGCTTCCTGCTTGTACTGCTGACTGTAGAAGTATCCTGAGATTATGTCTGAAATTAGCAACTGATTATACTTTTTGCTATAATGTACGCTTCACTATTATTAATCTATTGTCAGGTTTTTGTCAGGATCTTATAAAAGAGCAACTCATGGATTCTTTTCTTCTTCTGAGCTTTTGATCCTTGCAAGTCCTCATTTCTAAAAGTGATTAACCACTGCTTTTGTTTTAAAGTTGTCAAAAGATAATTTTTTTTTTCTTCCCTTGGAAATTCTGGTGAATCAGCCTGTTAAGGCAACAGTGAGGTTCTGTCTCTTGTTCTGTGATCTTTTTAAATTGTGTCACCTCCATTAAAATTATAAAGGAGTTATTCCAATGCCTACAAAACCCCTTCTTCTTCAACATTTTCCAAACAAAAAAAATTTAACAACACTGCTACAGAACTGCCCCCCAAATATAGATCTTTAATCACTATATTATTCTCTTTAACATGCCCACCAATCTATGTATAAACATGTCAGTAATAATAAGATGGCTGCCTCCTGAAAATATGTTGCCATTATTAAAAGGATCTGAGAATGGGCTTACAAAGAAAAGTACATCTGTAAAAAGTATTCTGAATGAAATAAATATTTAAAGAAGCTGAGTATACCTGCATAAGAAATCTTACCCTTTGAAAAATGGCAGGGTTGCAGAACTGAATTTATCATAGGACTTATTTAGAAGCTTTGACAAGCACATGTTCTTTGAGCCTAGGACAGTATTTCTCGTGCTGAGTTGGTTAAACCCAGTTTGGAACTGGGACTTCAGCATCTGTTTCAAAAACACAAGGATATTCTGACGCCACACTGTTGAATGTGCATGGCTAGATTTTTATCATTCTCTTCCCTTGAAGCTCTGCTGGTGACTTTGCAGTGTGTGAAAATACCAACGCCTGCTCTGAAATAATGCAGAAGAGGGAACCTGAGCTTTGATCTTTACTCTTCAGATGAGGGCCATAGCCAGCTTCTGGTTGACTTATGGCACAAGTGAACCCTTTTGTTAACCTTAATCCCTTCTTTTTCCCATGTGTCACCTTAATATGAAACAGGAGAATGTTTAAAATAGGGAATAAGCATGTGGCACAGGAGGGTTCTTTCCTGCACATCCCTAATGCTGAGTTTTACTTAAGATCAAAGGCCATCCTTTTTAAAATGTATCTCTTTTTATATTTTTTCTGTCTCTGCCAGTATACTTTTGGCTGAAATTGACATTTTAAAAGCTCCTCAGTAGCTCCACAAGTCAAACATTAAAGTGTAAACGCTGAAGAGTATTCATCGGTGCAACTATTTTGCTGAAGTAATAAATATAATTTAAAGGAATGTATTCGATTGAAGGCTATCATACTGTGTTGCTATCAATTTTTATATAATGAAAGAGATTAAATGAATCCTTGCTAATGCATTATTGGTATGTGAAGAACAAGAAGAAACAAATTACACACATTTTTCCACTTAATTATTGTGCTAGACACATTGTCATATCATTGACCTGTTTGGTCATGCCCAAGTTAATCATGCCTGAACTTTTCCCAGTGGGAAATAAGCTTCTTCACTTCCTGTCTTGCAGGAATATCAACTAAAACTCAGCCACATGTGCCCATAGCCTGATCACTTCAGCCCACCGTGTCCATCGTCTCCAGCAGTGAAACCGCGGTCTGTGGCGTGCCCGTGAGAGTCAGTGTCAGAAACCCATCACCTCCTGTGTGCCTCCATCCAACTCTGCTCAATCACTTACTGCACTAAATTATACCTATCTCCTCTTGGAAAAGCTTCTCTTCCCTTTTTTCCCCCCCTTTGTTGTTGTTGTTGGTTTGGTTTTGTTTTGTTTTAGTTTTTTGGGTTTTTTTTGTTCTGTTATTGTTTTTGCAGGGAACTGTTTTGTCACACTGAAATAGAGTTTATGTGCAGTGACAGCCTAATAAGCCAGCAACTTTAGTCGCTTATTAAAGTCAAGCATGTGTCTTTGTTTCATGTTGCTAATGATGTGGAACCGTGGAGGCCCGAGTATATTTCGTCTGGACGGTGTGGGAGCGAATGCTGAGAGCTCATTACTTGGCTCCCCATTGGAATCCTGCAGGCTTCTGCTCATTGAGGAGACTGTGGGGGCTTTGACAGAATTATTATACTGAATATTTTTAGACTCATTAACTATATCACCAAAGCAAAACATCTCTTCCTTAGATGCAAATGGCTGCAGCTACTGTGGCTTTGCTTTAGTTATTACAGAAAAAAAGGATGAAGCTTGAAAACAACTTAAGGAAAGGATTTTCATGCCCGAATGTTTGAATTTGTAACTTATATTGGCAATGTGTAAGCCTTTTTTACCACATTTAAGCCACTCATGTCTAAGTGCCATTTAAAAATGCATATATTCAGTCTTGTGTAGTAAGTGGTGCTCAAGTCCTTTAAATTTAGAAAGCGCTATTGAAGTACACAGCAAAATAGGAGCTGTTGAAATTCCACTTTTATTCCAAGGTGAAATGATTTAAATGTTAAAAACTCGGGTTAAACTAATTATAGATGCTTCAGTTAAGCCTTCAAAGGTAAAGAAATTCAGAGTTAAGGCTAAAAATTCTGACTTTCCTTTAACCTAAGTGCTGGAACATATGTACTGTGCAGTATGAAAAATCACACACTTCTCCAGGCCATACAATTCCTAACCAAAACAGAGTGATTTAAAGATGAAGAGTGAGACAAAATTTTTAGCCTAAGACTGAATTTCCTTGCTGTGATGGGTTTAAGTTGGCTCTTAATGTTACTTTATTGTAGCTTTTTGGGGTTTAATTGAGACTTAAGATGTACTTGAAGAAAAATATGAATATCTTAAAATTAATTCTTCAGAGCAAAGGACAGAAAATTGCATTTATGGCTCCATTTGTTGGAAAAGTGAGGTTGGCTGTGAACTGTACATTATTTCACTTTCTATAAAATGATATTTTGATTTCTTGGTGGGGACCTTCTCTATATGTTGTGTACAACCTTGTCCTCTAAATTAGCAGCTTGAGAATTTGCCCAAGTTCATATTCACATTCATATTCAAAAAAACACTACAGACAAGAGGTTTTTTTCTCATAATGTGTGCAAGCATTCATTAGGATTTTATTCTCTAAAATTATTGTAGGTTAAAAAACAACTATTTTGATTCCTAGGCAGAAAGACATTGCTTTTATTTGTGGTTCATTTCCTGCTGTAGTATTCTCTGACAATGGTGACACCGTCTTTATACATCAAGAAGTTCTTCTTTCTATGACTGCCAGGGACTCTGGAGGGAATACTTCATATCTGAAACACGTTTCCCTTTGGGATTTCACCATCAGAATAACAGTTCTGATCAGTGGCCCATTAGAAAAACGTTGGGTTTTTTCTTTTCTTTTTTTTTTTTTCTTCTGAAGCTATGAAAAGGAATAGTTAAAAATCTGACAGATAAGAAAAT
Organism: Toxostoma redivivum; assembly: GCA_013397375.1. Classification (NCBI taxonomy): domain Eukaryota; kingdom Metazoa; phylum Chordata; class Aves; order Passeriformes; family Mimidae; genus Toxostoma; species Toxostoma redivivum. The sequence goes on along the minus strand of VXBI01002224.1, from coordinate 915,292 downwards.
TATACTGAATTGAAGTTAATTTTTGTGCACGTAGAGCTTCATGCTGTCCCTCAAGCAGTAATTTCTTAAAGGTGCAAGGGGAGTTGTGGAGTTAAGCTCTGAGCAAGTGCAGCCACAGGCAGTGTGGGTGCAGTTTGTCTTTTGAGATGTTGCAGTTCCTGTTCTTACATGTTTGTAGAACAATGCTACTTAATTTAGGTGTGGGGCAAAGCTTTTTGAACTCCAGTGCCTCAGGCAAAGTTCCTAAACTTTTATATTTCAGCACCTAGGTAATAGGAGCCCAAATTATTTTCTAGTAAAAATAAGCCTTTCTGAAAGACTCGATTATTAATATGGTCCCAGTAAGGAAGCCAACTCTAAAACCAGTGGCCATGGATGTTCAGCAAATACTTTACTCTTCCTTAAAGCTGCACAGAACTTTTCAGATTCAAGTGTAAATACCCTGTTGGGAAAATTCTCACCTGCAGGTTCACAGTTGTGATTTCAGATGTTTTGTAGTAAAAATAGCCTGAAGGCAACACACCTGTCTAGGTATACATAGATGATCCACGGGAATAGAATAGGCTTGAGTTGTATGCATGCAAATACAATTGTTTCATTTCCTACAGGCTGCATGATAATCAGATTAGTAGATGTACTAGTATTCTATACAGATGTTAACTATCAGTTATTTATAGTCTTATGTACAATCTTATGTTTAGCCGAAATAAAAATCACAGTACGAGTCCAACTTTAATTTTTTTATTTTAGGTATTTTAATGCCTGTGAAGCTGTCACTTTTCTGTTTTGGGGAGAAAAGGTGCTATTAGGTGGTTTGGTTTTTTTGGTTGTGGGGGTTTTTTGTTTGGTTTTTGTTTGCTTGTTTTGTTTTATTGGGTTTTTTGTTGTTTGTTTGGTTTGGGGTTTTTTTGTTGTTTTTTTTTTTTAATTTTGTTTTGTCTTGTTTAGTTTTGCTTTGTTTTTTGTTGTTGTTGGTTTGGTTTGGTTTTTTACCTAAAAAGTTATGCCCTCCAGTGAAAAGCCACTGGTAACAAACATGCCTACTCTGCTGGGGAATATGAATTAAAGAGTCTTAAACTCTTATTAAGATGCATTCTTGAGCCATATAACAAATATTTATCAGATTGTATAATAAAATTAAATATTTATTCTACATTCTCAGTGACTGTATTTCAGTGAGTTCTGTATTATAAATCTTTTTATGTCAAATGACATACAGTTTTTTGTTGTCAACCCTTTAGGTATTGTGTAGTTGCCAAAACCTGGCTTTCGTAGATTTTTGACCAAGTTCAAAGCTTTGTATTATAAGGGTTTTCAGGAGGTATTTTAAATTTCTGTATTTCTTTGCTATCTATAGCAAGATTACTTTGCAGTTAAATTTTATTCTTCTGTTGCCTAGCCTCCATTCAAGATACTTATTTAGAAGTGATTGCCTTGTGTGAGTTAGTTATGGCACTGAACAGGTAATTTTCTTCTTGATTTGGACTTCTGGTGGATTTATCTAATGTAAATGTATCAGGTAATAGAAAAAGAAATAGCAATTTTTTTTATATACATATTAAATATGATTGACCTCAGAAAGGGTCAGGTTAAGGAGCCTTTAAACTTTTGAATGAAATACTTAAAGGTATGTAAAAGAAAAGTGATTGCAGTATGGTTTCATGTGTTGCTTTTTTTTTTTTTAGATCAACTTGTAAAGCTAAATTCATTTATATACTTTGTATTGCTTTTCCAAACTCTGGAATAGTATAAAGCATCCAAATAAGCCCCTTTTCGTATTACAGGAGTGCAAAATAGTTGGTGTGCTAGTCAACCTAGTCTTTAATTCGAAAAAGAAATAACAATTATTTTTTATCTAGGATATGGTTATTCTGTCTGTGCTGACATTAAGTGACCTGTTCTGTGCTCTACAGTCCAGCTCTCCTGATCTTTCAAACTGGGAATCTTTTGAAGCACAATGTTTCTCTCCTTTCTTATGTGCCCAAATTTTCTTCCAAAAGAAATCAACATACATGTGAGTGTGTAGGTCTTTGTTTTCTTTTTCTTTTTGCAGGAAAAGAAAACTGATTCAGATGAACTATATTTATTGTTACCTCTGCTGTTAGAATCTCAACCTGTGTCTTGAAAAGGTTTTTTTCTTGGTTTCTACTCTGCCAAGGTGGCTTCATCATTTCCACTGGCTTGCTCAGCCTACACAGCACTTGTCCATGGATTTCTGTCCTTTGGATCCCATCAAGGACCTTCTGGCCTTAACTGGTGGTTAATACTACACATAATTGTATTTCAGTTTCATGTAGATCCACCAGAGTAGATTTTTAGAAGAGGTGAAGTCATGTATAGTATGCCACAAGCTGTGTCACAAGAGTAGTCCAGGGAGAAGCTGAAGTTCTTCATTAAGTCTGAGTCAGTCTATGGAGAAATGGAAGAGCATGGAAGAAGATGGGAAACTATTAGGGCCACTCTGCTTTCAGAGGCTGAGAAGGAATTAAAGATGCCTAAATATCAGCCTAAATATCATGTGTTCTCACCAACATCTATGAAAATCTTTGCGGTAGTGTTTCAGCCCTTTTTGCTCTGTCTCACATGCAATATTGCTGCAGTCTGCAGAAATAGTCTCCCCCCAAAATAGCCTGGTTCACTCCACATGTTGATCTGTTCACAATTTGAGTCCACTCATTGCTTTGAAAGAGATATAAAAGGGACTATGAAACATATAAATAACGCTGTGTCATAATGCATAGGGTCCTAAATTAACATTGCAAAAGCAACTGTAAGCCTGGCATTTCCTAACTTCTGAACATTTTTCTTTCCTTTTTATTATCCTTTTAAGGTAATTGTGTGTGATTATAAAGGCATTAACTAGATTCCTTTTTGCATCTTTCATTTATCTGGTAATCAGGAACATAATACTGAATCTATTTGTGTAATTGTGGCTGTTAAGAATCTTGGAAATCAAGGTAGGTGGAACCTGCCAACTAACTCATGGTTACTAAAGTCACTGACTCAGGTCATTAATGGTTTAAGTGTCTCCTCATTAAAAGAGTTTAACCAAAGATGTGTTTTCTGTCTTGTTTATTACTGCCACCAGCTTTTACCTAGGAAAGCTGTTGTTTGAAAGGATTTATAGAAATCACATTTCAAAGAAGGATTATAAAACCCAAAGTTCTTGACGAATACAGTGAAAATCAGACTGAAGCTAACACGCTAGAGAAGATCTCTTTGTTTTCATATGCACTTGAATTTGCATCAGTTCTGGAGAATTATCTGAGTTAGGAAAGGCTCACTATACAGCCATACTACTAGCTAAGAAGAAAAAAGAACATAGACACCAATTTTAAGATGAAGTCCATGAAATACCCGCATCTTTGGAGGCAGTGTTCAATCATTTTTTTCAGCTCTATTTGTTTTAATGCCTTCTATTTAAAATATTTGTTTTATAAATATAATACCTGTTTATTAAGGGCTAATATTGATGCATATATAAAGCCTTTCTCATGAGAAAAAAGCATGATTTTAAGGCATTATTGAAACAAAAAACAAGGTGACTATTTAACATTTTGTGTTCAATTAATTTCTCAACTACAGAAACTGAGTTTTCAGTGCTACCCTGCTAGGAGTTGGAAAGAGGTGCCTGGGGTCTTGCTAGCCTGGGGTCTGTGTCCCCAGCACAGACTGCCATCGGTCTCAGCAGTGTGACTGTGCCTCTGTGGTCCCCCAAAATAGAGGCTTGGTCCCAGCTCTGCAGCAGGGGCTCTGGTGGCTGACAGCAGAGCCAGCCACTTGGCACCCAGAGGTCTTGAGGTGTTGCCCAAAAACTGGGGCACAGGTCCTGAGCCCTTGTGCCACTGGGGCCAAGAATGTCAGTGTTTTAAAAGTCTGCAATTTCAGGGCAGTCAGCCTTGTCAGTGTTAATAGGCTCCCTGTTGTGGTGCTCAGGGATGAGGCATGGATCTATCTGGGCTAAAGCCTGGCCTCCTAGGACTTCCAGTTTCCTTGCTGCAGTGTAAAAAATGACAAATCCTAGGGGCCATTTCAGATGCTGAGCAAATTTGACTTAAATTGCTGTTAATTCTACTAACATTGTTGCTTTTGGGTTCTTTTCTCACAATTTGAAAATATGGCTGCTGTCTTTGATGCCACTCTGTGGGTCTCTGCCCCTCAAAATAGTGTGTAAAATAGAAGACTGAGCTGTGCTTGTTTCAGGCTTTGTCTGTCCTCTTGAGCAAGGACACACCCTGCCCTGATTTGTGGGTGCATGTCCTGGCTATTTCCCCCATGCAGCAGCAGGCCAAGACTCACATGCACATCACCTGCATGAAGGTTCTGAATTTCACTGTGCTGTAGATGGCTGCATGAGGAAGGGAAGGAAAATGTGTTGTGTTTCTATGGGTCTTACAGATGAGGGGAACAGGAAGTGCCACATAGCACAGGTAGCCTGAGGTTGAAAAATGAGCAGGTGAATCTTACTATTGCTACATCCAAGGAACAGGAATGCCAAGAACTAGTATATTTTTATCTTAAGAAATGATGCCTAAGTAACTGGAAACTTCTTAACATATCAGGAAATTAAGACTTATTTAGCTTTTGCATTTAATTTTTCCAGTGACAAGCAGAATATGGTCCTGTGATTGAAGTTTTTATCAGGGTAGTCCTTATCTTGCCACAAGATCAAGTGCTGCCCTATCATTATGAAATATAATAAATAATTTACAATGGCACTGCAGTCTAATTGTTGGCTGCCAAACTCTGCATGTTGTTGAGGAGGAAAAGTGAGGGAAATATGACACACACATGGAAACAACAGAATTCAACTTGAGTAAAAGTTAAGAAGTAAAACCATGGAGAACTGTTAGGAACTTTTTGAGCAATGAGAAGACTAAATAAAGAGAAAACAGTGAAATGCACAAATTAGTCTCTTCTTGGCTAAAAATAGAGCACTGTTCAAACCTACACTGTTGCAGTTGACTCAGTGCTAGTTACCAGAACAGTATATCATTATTAGCCATCTTGTGTGGTCTATGTCCATTTGAATGGCGCAGGATAAGGAGAAGCAAAACCACCTTCCCCCCATGCCTTCCTCTTTCCCAGCTCCTCCTCCTCCACACCAGTAGCACAGACAGGGAATGGGGGTTATGGTCAGTTTGTCACTGCTCAGGGAGATGAATCCTTCCCCTGCTCCAGTGTAGGGCCCTTCACACAGGAGACAGTTCCTCATAAACTTCTCCAGTGTGAGTCCATGCCAAGAGCAACAGTTTTCCACAAACTGCTGCACCATGGGTCACTTTTTCCATGGGGTGCAGTCATTCAGGCACAGCCTGCTCCAGCCTGGGTTCCCCACAGGATCACCAGTCCTGCCAGGAAACCTGCTCCAGCATGGGCTCCTCTCTCCACAGGTCTGCAGATCCCTGCCAGGACCCTGCTCCAGCACGGGGATCCTGCGGCTTCANCCCCACAGGATCACCAGTCCTGCCAGGAAACCTGCTCCAGCATGGGCTCCTCTCTCCACAGGTCTGCAGATCCCTGCCAGGACCCTGCTCCAGCACGGGCATCCTGCAGCTTCACAGCTTCCTCTCAGGCACCTACCTGCTCTGGTGTGGGCTCATCCAGGGACTGCAGGGGATCTCTGCATCCCCCTGGGCATCCATGGGCTGCAGGGGATCTCTGCATCCCCCTAGACATCCAGGGACTGCAGGGGATCTCTGCATCCCCCTGGACATCCAGGGACTGCAGGGGATCTCTGCATCCCCCTGGACATCCATGGGCTGCAGAGGCACAGCTGCATCACCGTGGTCTGCACCATGGGCTGCAGGGGAACCTCAGCTCCACCTTCTGGAGTACCTTCTCCCCCTCCTTCTGCACCAGCCCTGGTGTATGCAGGGTTGTTCCTCTCACATACTCTCACTCCTCTCTTCTCTGCCAGTTCTGCTGAACATGGGGAAGCTTCCCATAGATGCCACCCCCACCAAAACTTGCGACCAAAGCTTGGCCATGCAAACCCAACACAACCAGCAGACACTAGAAGAGACACAGAATATGCTTTGAAATTCAAATGGCAAATGCTATTGCAAACTAATTGCTTACTTGACTGAGCTCTCTAAATTTGAAGGCTGGAAGGTGTTGTACAGAAGAGTAGGGAGAAAAACACTAGTAAAGAAAACCTTTTGTTTGTTTGGTTGCTCAAACTCTTCAAAAACTAAACACAAATAATGTAGTTGGTAGAGTTGGAAGTTTTTCCAGTAGTATTTTTTCCATATTTCTTTTTGGAGTTTTTTAGGAAATATTAAGGTGGGAATATTGTAGATTGAAATTCTTTACCTGAAAGGTAAAGAATTCTAATTCCTGTCTTCTGAGACGCATGCTTTCTTATTTCTTGGTCTGATTCTTGTTCTTAATTTTCTTCATCTTTCTTCTTTTCAGAACTTTAAGAAGGGTTTACAATGGAACAATGTTTTGGGAATACTATTCAAACTTCTCCTTTACATTAGGTCCTAACCAATATCACACCTGTGGCATTTCTTATAATATAATCTTTTTGTACGAATGACTTAGAGTAGCTAGTGAGGGGTTTAATTACTGACAGTGTATGACTTCATTTAGCCTTTTCCTTCTGCTCACATTGTGCTTCCTGCAGAAATGTGGCTGAATGCCTAAGTCCTTCTGAGAACAAAGGGCTCTGTCAAATATTTTATTCCAATTATCTTGATGGCTAGTTAATATCATACATATTATGGCAGACTAAAGCTAAGTATCTAACTAATTGTAAACTATATTCTATGAACACCATTTTAATTTCTCCCTTCCCTGTAATATTAATTTTTACAATACAATACCCATCCTTTCTGAAGACAGGCAGATAATGGGAGTTGGAAAATACAGGACTGCCTGTCTGAGTGCTATGTTCTCAGATCAGAGAATTAACTAGCTCCTTAGAGGTCTCTGTGAGAATACAACCAAGAATCACGCACAATAAATGACCGTACCATGAAGCTGATGTGTAGATGTGGTGGGTATTGGAATCTGAGTTTTGTAAACCTCAAAAGATTCTTATGTTTATTAAGAAAGAAGGACATTCTGTCACTTTATGTTTACCTCTGAGGTGAGCAAGAAGGAAAACAGCTGTTTAACCTAAAGATGTAAATTAGAGCTAGACTCAAAGTCAGGAAGAGGGAGACTGGGATGAAGAATTTTCATCAGATTTATGAAATCTAATCATTGGTTCTAGAAAAGAAGAAAAAAATGGTGCTTGCTTAGACAAAAGATGTCAAATTCAAGTTTGTTGATTGCTTAAAGGCTTCAGTTTATAATTCTCAAGATATCCCTTTTTCCACCACACCATAGATCCTAACCTACTGTAAGACATTGTAGCCACAGACATTTTCCCCTTCTTGTTGAAGTTGGACCCCCTTCAACCTTCACAATCCCTTCCTAATCCCTTCCTGCCCATTAATTCTTATTATTTATTAATTCAGTGCTTATTGTTTATGAAGAGCATGTGTTTATTTGGCTCTTCCAAGACAATTCAAAAAGGAATCTCAGTATACTCTTAGCAGTGAAGGCTATACCTAGTCTGCAAAATAAAAGAGGATTAGGGATCCAGCTTGACCTGCTCCCTAGCACTCCATGCTGCATATTTATGGTACCACATGATGCTGTTTTGCCTTATGCTAGTCAGCACTTTCCAAAAGAAAGCCTAATACAATGTTGAGGAACAACATGCATCAAGCTCTGCTTCAAGCAGAGAATGTGAACAGGACAGCAGCAGTTTTAATTCCCTCAACACCATACAGTCCTCCACCACTATCCCAAGAGGCCTTGCCATGTCCTAGGATATGCAACACCTAGCCTATGTTTCGTCTTCATAGGCTGAAGCTTGAAGTTTACATTAATTCAGTCATTCACATGTTAACCCCTCTGCCTCCTAAAATACTGTTTGTGTCTTAGGGCAGTGAGGTCATCACACAAGGCTGAGAAGTGGGCAAAACCTGCCTGCACCTCCCAGCCTTACTGGCACAGAGTGGTTCCTGGCTCTGTTTATTTAACGAAAGGAAAGTAGCCCCAGGGGCTGAGAAACAATGTGCATCTCTAAGATGCAGTCAGCCATCAGCACAAAGGTAACATCTGGCAAGAAGTTATGCACGTCTTAATTGGCCAGCTGTTCTCCTGATTGATTCATTGCCTTCCAGGAAGCACACTTACCTCTCTGTGCTCAAGTTGGCCCTACAGAATCCCCAGCCCCTGGGCTGCTTCTGCTGGCTGGGTGGTGCATTGTGCAAACACACATGGGAGATCCCTGTGCAACTGAAGGCTGTGTCATTCTTGAATTGGTTAGCCAGAAGTTAATTTTCTGTCATGGGTAAAGGGATGGGGATTCAGCCAAGCATCCAGGGACATGTGCAGCTGCAGAGTGGCCCACTGTATGATCTGTATGTATGCAATGCATGGTGCTACTGCAGAAAACCTAGGGATAAGTTGGTGCCTGACATCACTGCCAGGTGCCAAGGGCCCAGAAACACAAATGGAATGGCAGTACTCTGTGGTGACAACAGGCTCACTTCTGGCCATGGAGCAAGATGGGCATGATTTATGATCCTTGAATTTTCATGAAGTTATAAGGGATAACTAATAAATGTATGTGTCACCTAGAAAAAGATAAAATGTGTTCTTTTGAATTTCATTTTACTGTTCTGCAACGATCAAGAATGCAGTTGCTTCCAATTCACCTCATAGGAATTGGAAGCAACAGCTGAATATAAATGTTTATCATCGTAATATTTGATATGCCTTAGTCAAGACAGGCAGAGTGCTCTGTCTCTATTCTACTAGACCCACAAATGAAGGACATTTTGGTAATTAATCTTAATGTGTTTCAAAGGTAGCAAAAAAGGCCAAAAATTCACCCTTCACAAAGACGGAGCCAATCTTAGACCTCATCATTAAATTATTTGGGGAAGTAGTGTAATATATTCCTGTTAAAGTTTGTTTATTAGTTTTAGCTTTAAAAGGATAAGCTAATGAAAAAATATGTCAACAACACTACATGACAAAAGAGGCCTAGTTTATTTCTTGAAAAATATCTTAACAATTATACTCCAAAAATCCTTTAGGAGGGGACAGAGGATGAGATATAGTATATTATTGTGCTATTTCTGCAGAGTAAGCAGCAGAATCTGTAGAAGGAATGACTAGGGATTATGGCTGCTTTAACAGAAGAAATAAATGGCAAGGTCAGAAATTTCTTTGGAGTAATCTTCTTTACTTGCAGTGTTTTGACACTTCAGCTTCTGCTCTCTGAACTGTTCCTCTAAAGGTTTTGTGCAAATGCCAAATAAAACTTGGAAAAAGTTGTGGGCTTCTGCAGATCAGAGTTTCAGAGACAATAAAGAATTTAAATAATTCTAAATAATAAAACCTTTGGTTTGGAGTAAGTGCAATTATCTGCACCTTTTGGAGACATTTCCATTCATTGCTTCAGGCTCCTGAGGATGAAATAACAGTATTTGATTCTAAGTGTTACTAAATGATATAAAAGGATGATAAGTACAGATATATTTTCCTACTCTAGCAGTAGAAACAGGCAAGTAGAGAAATCTTTGAGGAAAGAATAACATCACACATATTCTATACCTACTGAGTATTGAACTCTAGGCTACCTTTTTAAGAATCTTATATAGAAAGCACACATTCAATTTTCATATTGGTATTTCGGCAGCAGCTGCAATATAAAGAAAGGAACCCTGATCTTACTCTATTGTCTAATTTCTTCATTTTTCCCAACAGCAAAGATCACAACACCATTCTTTCATTTTCATCTTAAGAAAGAAAATTCCATTAGTCAATGTTTTTTTCTGCATTCACCAATATTTTTAGTAGAAGATTGTACTCTGATGTTTCAGACTTTTCTTAGTTTGTTTTTCAGTGGATCTTGAAATACAATTTTCCTTTTTTAAAATGTAATACTGCTAATCTGCTTACTAAAGCATTAACAGCTGGAATAAGGTCAAAAAAACAAGTGCATCTTTTCATGTATACTTGCACATCAGCTGAGATTTGTTTTTTTCATGAGGCTTTCACTCATTTTTAAAGTATATCCTGCCTGTTGACAAAAGAGCTTTATTTAAATGAACTATGTAATCTTTACCAGCAGCCTGTGGAGCAGATTTGACAATAAAGAAATATCTCATTACCTAGGAGCTTTGTATATTGCACAGGTGTAACTTGGTAGTGGACTAGTATAAAAAGATAAATATTAACTGGATTTTGCTAATAAAGCTGCCATTCTTACAGTGCCAAAACCTGTAGAGTTGTTGTAATTGCCGTTGTTTGAGTTGTAACAATGAATGGAACTGATAAGGCTTATGTCATTTACATAGAATTTAGCATTCACAGTGCACTGTTGAATTAATATGACACACACTTTGGGTCCTCTGATATCAGATTAGCATTGTAGGAAATAGAGAACGTGTAGATTTAGAAGTGACTCGTGAGTCTCTGTTCAACATGTAACCCTAATTTGCTTAGATCTGAGAGCCGTAGCGGGCTACTACAGACAGCAGTGAGCAGTAGCTAGTGCTTGTTCTGTTAGTTGCATTTTAGTCTGCTACATTTTGCAGAAAACTGATGTCTCGAGGGACTACTGCAGAATTACAGAATGATGTTATGTAGAATCCAGAAGGTCAGTTATATCAGTGTCAATCAGGAGTGGAATTAAATGGGTTATAGTCACTGAATGTAAAACAGAGTTGTGTTTTAATAAAACAATTCAGCAAAATAATCCTAGTTTCTTGTATGTCAATACCATAAAATAACTATGGCTTTAGCTGCTTAATATAGCAATCAGTGGCCTAAAAGTCTATCTCTGGGAACATTATTGTCAGCCACATACCTTTTTCATGGCACACTATAATTCTAAATCTCCCTGCTACTTTTTGCTGAACCTGCCATTCCCAATTACCTCTAAAAACTATAGATTCAAATCAGATTCCCAAAACCAACAACAACAAACAACAGGATAAAATTCCCATTTATTTCTGGAAAGATGAGTTTAAATTATTTAGTTGAAATGGCAATGTTAGAGTTTGGCAGAGATATGAACATAATACATCCGTTCTACGTCTTCTTCAAAGAGTAAACCTGGTTTCAGGCTCAGTATAAGACTGTACATTAAGCTTTCCAACTGTTTTTGAGAATTGATGATGTACTTTTTTGATGGTACTTACCATAACTACCTCTAGGTCACTCATGTTCACCTCAGCTAAATCCAGCCTATTGTTTACTGAGATTTCTGCCCAACATTATCTCACATCCTGTATAATATTACTTTGAAAATTATTTCTCTTGCAGGAGGGACAGGAATTTAAAATTTTTTTTCAGAATAATCCTATGAGTTTACATATTGTATCCTGGATATATCCTACCTGATAATATTATTCTCTGTGATAATGACCTTTGCTCTCTCCTTTGACATTTTTTAGCTTCTGGATTGATACGTTTATTGCTGACTTCTCAATTGGTTATTGTTAATGTTAAATGGCTTAGGTTCATAATATTTCATCAAAACATTGTATAGATAGTGGGCTGAGTCTAGTGAGACTTCTTGGAAGTGCTCTGCCCATCTGTTTCTCTCATCTGCCTCAGCTACATGTATTTTTCCATTCTTGCTGATGCTTTGTCCATTTCTTCATTTTAATATCCACAAATTGTTTTAATCACTTGGTAAGAAGCTCTATATACCTACTGTAACTGAACCATTTCCAGCTACCCATTCTTTTAAATGTTTCAATTTGCATTTGCTTGGACTTCTTTTTAGTCTGGAATCACCCTTTTTTCATCACAGTTATGTCTCAAAGTGTCTGTGATCAGAGAAATCCCCATTCCTTGAGCCATGTAGCTGAGTTTAGTTCCTGCTTTTCAGGCTGTTTCTGAAAGAAAATTCAGGAAAGGAAAAGGAAATTTCAGTTGGTACTGAAAAAATCCCCACAAAACCAGTTTTTCTTCTGGTAAAATATTATTGCACTGGGAAAGGATCAGTGTTGATCTTATGGTCTAGGTTTGGATCTCCTTGTTTGATATTGCATTCCAGCTTAGTTATAGAAAACCTAGACTAAACTATAATGGCTAGAATTACACTAGTTTTCATTAACGGTTGGATTTCTTAATCACAAATTGGCATCCTTAGCACAAACTTCACAGTTTGCTCTGAAGAAACCATCCAATTTTTGCAAAGACTTGTTTCTCCAGGTTTTCTGAGCACCAGTAGATGGATATTTCTGCTGGTACACAGATAGGCACATTGCTGTCACTAATGAATTTCATCCAAGACCAAAATAACAATCTAATTATAGACAACAATCAAGTTTCAGTGCTGTACTCCTGACCAAATGTGTGACAAACCACTCTGTGAAGATGGTTTATGTACAAGGTAGAGTTACACAGCAATAAGCATTCTCACTTGCTTAACAATATTGATGCATAATCTGAACAGCTGTAGGACCACTGAGAAGGTCAAGAATGCTCACAGAAGACAATATGTTTTTAAAAAATGATAAAAATGGAAACATTTTTATTGCTCATGACTCTATGCAGACAATAGTTTTCCAAAGACCTACAGTTTTTACCAGAATATATTTATGAAAAAGCCATATAGCACAACAAAATGCTGTCCCCTTTAAATCCCCTCTAAAATGTGAGTCCCCTTTACAAACTGCATCTAGTAAAGGAAGTATCAGTATAATTTGGTAACAGATATAATAGCACAATAACGCATTATGCCTAGAATTCCTAAAAAAAAAAAAAAAAAAGAAGTAAACTGCTTGGGCTATCCAAATAAATTCAGCCTGAGGCAAACACCTGCCATGCACACTTTTAGATCAAATGTATAAAGTTTGGCAAAAATTGAGGAGAATTTTCTTTCAAAATAAGCTTTTTCTTTTTGAGAGTAATAGTTTTGCCTATATTACTATCTACTATTTTCTGTATGACCCAGAATCTGACCATTTTAATGGATCAGATGTCTTATATGTAAGTATGTATTCCAAATGCAGAATACATTTATATTATGAATAATTTTGTAAGATAAAATAACATTTTATTCATAGAGAGTCTTCTCATTCTCAGTGGAAAAAGAGAAACACTTGTACTTAGATCAGCTGAATCTCACTATTTAAAAACAGCTAAGAGGAGAAATATATTTGTAATCATAACACAATGTGATACTAGCATGCCATCACTGTCCAGAACTGGTAATTGCAGCATTCCAAATAATATGTTATTGACTGAGAAAAAGCATTATAAGTGAGTTCCAGGTGCTGTTGAATTTGTATTCTTAATGGGACCATGTGACATTTGGTGTTTAAACACGTGAAAACTCCTAGCTTTGGGTTTGTTGTCAAATATCTCTGCAATCAGTGTTGTTCTAGTGCTATGCAGCTACACCCTGTAATAAAAGACAAGCGGGTGAAAATTTTGGGTTCCTGTGAACCACCAGGCAAAAAATTAAAAAATGTTCTGGTCAAAATAAGATGCAGTTACTTCTTTCTGTTTGGGATTTTCTTTCAGTTTAGCTATTGTCTGCAATATAAAGAATCCAAATACAGTGGTAACATTAATAAATAAGGACCTAGAAACAATGCCAATGGAATAATGAATTAGGCTTGAATAGGCCTGAGCTTCAAGTAGTGTAATATATTTTTTAATCCAGTTTGATTCCTTAAATAAGAAATTACAGGTTAAAATATTAGCTTTATTTCATTCATATTACTGAAAGTAATATGGATTGAATGAAGTATCTAGGTTTATCATAACACAAAATTTAAAGATGAGAACAGATTAAGGTACCCTGAATCAAAATGTTCCTCTCTAGTAAGACAGTAATGCCAAGTAGTTCACATCATCCTTCTCCCAAATTTATGCTGACATTATTGATGATAGTGCCAGGTGTAAAGAAGGAATCAAGTAATTATGGAGTCATATGGTGCCCTCTGCTGTGAGTCACAGAGGGGAGCCACAACACCAGAGGAATGACAGTGAAGCCCCAAAGCAGAAGAATGGCAAGGACAACTCCATGAGATCATTTATCCACCCAGCAGCTCCCAAAGCTGTCACTCCAGCAAAGCCACTGGCTTACTGTTTCCTTGTTTTCAGGATGAGGACTAGGAGAAGACTGCTACAAAACTTAGCAAGTGCTCCTGTCCTGTATCAGCTGCAGCCATGGCAGATTCAAGAATGACAGAAACAGGAATCCTGGGCTTTCCTTTCCTTTTGAATCCCCAAAATCTGGAGCTTGCTTGTCTTTTTGTTTCCTTTTATCCTCCAGTCCTGCTGTACATATCCCTACACCTTGGCCATAGGAGATGGATGTTGTTACCTTCTCTACCAGCACTTGTCTCAATGTGTTCAGAATACTAAGAAGCACAGCACTGAAAATCAAAATAGCAAGAAACAATGCCAGGTATTTAACTCACACATGCCATGCCTTTTAATGTTTCTACGTCTGACAAAAAAAATAGAAGCTATCAGGAAAAGCTAATAAATATATGTCTGTTATATGACCAAGAAAAACATCTGCCAGAGCAGTATTGGTGCCTGTAGGGACAGGGAGATCATGACAAAGCCCATGAAATCTGCTTTGGGGTTAGAAGTGCTCTTTAGCTAAGTTACTTGAGATTTTTATTTTTTGAATCATGCCCTCAGCTAGAGCTCTGCTGTTGACTCAGGAATTCACTTGGCCCCTACCAGGTTAGTGAGTTCATCAGTTTATTCTATGATAGCAGGCAACATTCTGTGATCATGTTTCTACTTTCCCACAAACCTGTATTTCTGACCACATGCAAAAATGTTATTTATGTTGCAATTAATATTGTAAAATTATAAATATTTGGGTTTGGTTCCATTATGTTAGGCACAATAAAATGTTTTCAAAATATGAGATGCATTTCAAAATATGATGCATAATAGTATAATCTAATATGGACTTGTAATTTTGGAATGAGAAATGCTAGCAAAGGTTGTACATGACAACAGCCATTATAAACTGTCAGTTTCTCAAAAAATATAGAAATTTTCATATAGTTAAACCTCAAAACTTTTGAATGTCTTTTAATCCTCTCAATACAAGAAATTGAATAGCCACCGAACTGCATAACCACCAATCCCTTTCACTGTTTACAGTCAAATCCTTTCATATGCTCCCCCAACCACCATTTTCCTTATCATATAGCAACATAACATATCTTTCAATTATTTTGACTTTTTTACAAAATAATGATTTTGATAATACAAAAATAGTTTTCTACTTCATTTTTTTCCCTGGCCTGAAGCAGGATTGTCTCACCTGCATTCTTTTTCAGACTTCAGAGGGGTATCAGAAAAAATTAGATTTGAGAATAGTTAAAGCAACAGCAGACAGGCAGGAAGAGACACATTTCAGGAAAAAAAATAATTTTTAAAATAGACAGGAAGAAGCTCCAGTATGAGAAAAGGTTCTTCAAACTAGAAAATGTTCTATTTTGGTTCAGGTTTTGGCTGTGATTCAGGCTGGGTTTTTTTTATTTTTCCATTGAGTTTGTCTACCTTCCCTCATGTTATTTTTAATATACACAGGCAGAAACAAAATACTATGTACAAGGATCTTCTTTAATATTTTACAGCCTCATTTAGAAAGATGCAGCATACTCAGAGCTTCTATGGAATCTAATGGGACTTGTAGAAACCTGGTATCTCCAAAAACCAGGCCATTAATTTTGAAAATGTGCATTAATTACTCTCTAGGCTATAATAGCACACTTGATATTACTATCATCTACATTCTTTTGAAAAAGTGTATTTTTCACCTGGTATGCCATGCTTACTCCTAAAGAGCAGTCATATCTTATAATGTAAAAGCTTCTTTATAACTGATCCAATTATTGACCTGTGGCATTGACCTTAATGAAATGTAATATTTCCGAAGGATTGGTACAATCCATTGTGTTAATCTGGTTGACAGGCATACTCTTGAAGGCTTCATGATAACAATAGCTATGGAATTTATCGAAATAATTAACTTGATGAAACACAAACCCGTGTATTTCCACTAAGCAATGAATTATGTGGTTTAAATGTCCATTTTCTAAATTACAACTAGTCTAGAGTATGCAGCAGCATTTGCAGAATTTGCCAAAATCCACAGCTGTTTTGAAAACCATTCTCTGTTGGTAGATTTTCAGACCTCTTTCAAACATTTTTGTTCTAGGCTGAGACCTGGAACACAATGTTTATGTGTTCCAAATACTTGCAGATAAAGGAAAAACTGATTCTAGTCTTAACTGTGGATTGTAACAATCACTACTGTTAACCAGAAGTTAATGCCTTTAGGTAAGTACTCCCACTTGGAATCAGTTCACTTAGGATTCTTTGCACCGAATGCGATTCCTAGGATAAGCGTTATCTTTTCTGTATGTTGATATAAAATCCTTATTTTAAGTAGTGTCACTCACAGTCACCGCATTTGGTGCAATTTAGTGCTGTTAGATGCTTTCATGTCATGTGGTTATAGCTGGGTAGATTAATAGGAACTTCTATATGGAAATTTCTTTCCTGTTATTGTTCTCCCTGAGCAGTTGATGGCTAAGTTAATTCTCTTTAGTTTTGTCATGCACTAAAGCACACATTGCCAAGCTATGATAAGCTTTACACAGGGAAAAAAAAAAGTCCTTGTGTCCATCAAAGTCTTAAACTTGTATTTTAAACTTTGGCCTGACCTGATGTGCCATTCAAAAAGCTTCAAAAGATTATTTTTTTAAGAAAGGTTCAATATGTCCCGAGGCTATCGGTTTTGAGTTAAACTGGGTGAAGTAGAAATATTTTACTCATCAGCTTTGCAGTCACAGAGTTTGCCTCAGCTAGAACAAAACTGCTGAGGCATTTAGAGAAAATTAACCCCCCATCCTGGCAGCCAGATGTGACTGGTTTCTGATGAATGCACATGAGTGGGCTGAAAAACCAAGAGACTGTGAAATTCCTGTCAGGTCCGTACAGCGCAGAATGGGCTATTGACTGCTTTCTATATTTCCCTCCATCATTCTTCTTGAACGCTGCCATTAATTTCCTCTCTTGCTCTGACTTGGGAATTTAATTTTTTTTTTCCTGTTGGGTTGGGTTTTTTTTTCCCTCCTTCCTCCCCCCACCTGCCTGCTTGCCCGTCCCCCCCACCCTGACCCCCGTTGTTGCCGCGTCCGTGGCCATTGGGGTTGCACTGGTGCTGGGACTGCTGGCGTGGCCATCCCAGCTGCAGGGGCAATGGAGCTGGGAATGGTGGAGCCTCTCCAGCGAGGCCTCTCCAGCCAGGCTGGGCTGGCGAGGATCCAGGCAGCCTCTCAGGAGAACGCTCAGAAAATATTAGCTGTGCAGGTAGGTGATTGCAGGGAAGTCGGAAAGATCATTCTGATCTAGATTGAAAAGCAAATGATGGGTAGTGTGATGAAGCATTAAAACCATATCCCATCAGAGTTTTATAAATTTTTAACCTCTTTAATAAACTGGAATTGCATGAAGGATGAATTCAGTAAGTTAGCACATATACCATGCATAGATTGAAAAAAGAGGGGGAGATTAGATTTATTTCTCACAAACCTTTGAGAAGATTATTATAAATACATTGAATATAAATATTTGAAACGCAGAGTGGCACTGCTATTGCTACTCAGTTGTTTTAGAAGATGTTATTGTGTCCTGTTTCATGCAAATATTATTTCCGTGGTAAACACTATTGTCATTTTCACTGTATTCATATTTAATATCTTTAGAAGAGGACTATTTTAAAGAAGTATTGCACTTTCCTAACTCAGTTATACAATAATTTCCCCTTATTTGTAAAAAAGCAACATTGTGGGGATATTAGATCTAAAAATGGTTTCCAACGATGTATGGTTTATCATTTTATGTCTTGTTCCCCAGATAAATATATTTATCAGGGAAAATAACTACTATACAGTATAGTTTGAATGCTCATGTTATTTTTGTCTCATGCTATGGTATCTTGTTTATATTTCTGTAAAGCCACTCCTTTCAATCTCTTCCCATAGTTAATGGCCATAACCAGATGGCATTTGTGAAGGGTTTTTAAAAGACTTAAGTGAAATATTTCTTCAGACTTATTCTTTGCAAAAGAAGTTGCATTGCTGGTGTGCAGCATATTCTAGCTATCTCTGTTGTCTAATTTTTAACAGTTAAGCTTTGTTGTGTTATTGCGAAAACAATTTTATTGCATTTTAATATTATGAAATTACACTTCACACTTATTATCTGATGAATTAAAGTAAAATCTAACTTGAATAACTTCTAGAATTCCATTAAGTTGCATCAGCATAATGATCTGTTTCTAGTGTCTCACTAAGAGGATTTTTATTTTAAAATTCCAAATTTCCATATTTGTTTTATGGAATCGTATATGTCATACTATGTATGCTCTACTTATGTAAGAGATTTAGAAAATCCTGATCATATCAAAATCAGTGATTTTATAGAAATAATTATTATAAAGATAGAATCAAATTTTATACTTTAGTAAAGGTTTTTGATATTCTTTTATGGATTTCTGTGGAATTTTGGGGTTGTTGTATATGCCAAATATTGAACTGACCTCTGTGCCAGTGAAAACATGTTTTTCATTCAAATTCCTCATTTAGCATTTGAAAAACTGGAAAGGCTTCCTTTTGGTTTTTGCAGGGGGGATTTCTCAGATGATTTCTGTTCTCTCCTGTGTGAGCAGGAGAGTAGAGGTGACCTGTGGGCATCCCAAAGCTCATGAGCTATAGGGGTGACATAGAAGCCACAGGTGGCAGATGGTTTCCTCACACACAAATCTTAGCATTAATGTAATGTCCTGCAATATTTTAATAACTGCAAACTAAATACTAAATACTTTAAATATTGCAAACCTCATCTGCATTGGAACTCCTTTGCCAAAAGCCAGTCCTTGCAACAATGGATGAGTGTGTCAGAAAACCTTCACCTTAGCACACATTTTTCCATGCATGCTGTCCCTGCTGAGAGCCTATGTCAGTAAATCTTGTCACCCTGAATAACTCAACTAGCTGGAAACAGGCCTAAACTAAGCTTTTAGGTGTAAGACACAGCACCATTTGGGGGTGTTCAGATCTAGTAGCTCAGAGCTACCAGTGACAATGTCATGTTCAAAGTGTGGATAACAGTCTGTTCCCTCTACTTTCATTATCCATTACTTCATTTTCTGATATTCTGACCCTTTTCTGGTATTCTGATATCCTTGCTATATTTCTATGTGGCTTGACTGATGACAACTTATAATTAAAATAATGAACAAGGAAAAAACATAACATTGAAACTGAAGAAGTTCAGCTAAGAGCAATTACCAAGGTGTGTAGAAGAGAGGACTTCCCTTCAGCAATCTTCTGGTTTTATATTTCGAAGGTCTTGGAAGTTGCTTAATTATATATAGACTGGTGTATTTGTAAATCTGTGCTATTGTCAGATCAATCTATTCTTCTGCCAATTAAGTTCTCTTATTGATGACGTTAACCTTGAGGCACTCAACGTCCAAAATAAAATCTGACAGTTGTTCTTCTCCCTTTCTTTTCTCTCAGCCAGAAATATCCCAAGTTTGTTGTTCCTAGTGACCCTCTTACATTAAAGTATGAGGATGAGAACACGCTGCATGGAGAAATGTGTGGCAAAACAGTGATTCCTTCCTGCTCATCAGAGCTTCTGTCCCAGCATTTCCTTGACAAGAGCAATCAGGAGCAGCTGAATGACAGAGGAAGAGTGCATTAGTAGAGGCAGTAGATACAGTACATTGACTGCCTAAGTGTTTTCTAATATTTTACAGAAGCCGTGACCTGGGTGAGATCCAAAAAGAGTCTTAAAAGTAGATAATGGAGGAGGTTTCAGCCTTTGCATCAGGTGCTTTTTAAATACCAACACCCTCCAGTTATACCCAGCAGCAGAGTTTTCGTAGAACTGTGATGTGAAAATAAAGAGCTGCCTCAGAACAGAAGACAGATTTGACCAGAGGTTTCATCATTACTTGTCAACACTAATACTATTTAATGACATGAAAAGATTTACCAAACAAAAACAAAAAAAAAAGCTCGATTTTAATTTATTTCAATCAGACTTTTAAATATATATTTCCTGGATTTTACAATTATCTTTTTAGCCCTTTTTTTTCAATATTTCATATTTGCATTGGAAACCGGAATAATTAAATTATTACATAGTGTCTGTATTTTTTTTTTTTGAGTGCACTTCTTGTAGAAAATGAAGTTATGACATTCAGCATTTCAATTGAGATCAAAAAAAAGGGATAAGATATTCTTCTATATTAATAGCAAAGAATAAATATGTTTATAATCAAATCAATTGCTAGAATAGAGATCAATGACTGAAATTATTTATACTTCCAATTTTGCTTCTTTATATATTTCATTTTTCTTTAGAGCAAAGTGCAGGGCTTTTTCTTGAGTGAGCCTATTTAATGTTGTTATACTCTGCCTTTTTTCAAAACACATTAGTTTTTTAAAAAATTCTTTACTGCCTCTGATTGCAACCAGTAGCAGAAATTAGAGAGATTACAATCTAGAGATATTTTTTGATTTGAGAGAACGCACTAGAAGTGCCTTAGAAGTACATGAACAGTGCTCTTCTCTTTTTATTCTGTGAAGTTTACATACATGCACAACAGCTCGGAAAAGAGACTTTGTTTTTATTGTGGTAGTCAAAGAAATTTCTATATGCTCCAATATGGATTTTCTTTTCAGCTGTTTTACCATTACTGTCAGCACAGTCTGTGGTTTGCTGGAGGATTTCAGCCTTCAAAAATCCTTCAACAATTACTAAATAAATTTTTAGTCCATCAGAAAATAATAGAAGTAAACTCTTTAATTTTGAAAAAAACCTTTTTGCTCCTACAGTACAAAAGTAAAACTTTTTGTACCTATAGTACAGGCAAGGTATTTATTATGTTAATTACTTTTGCTTTTCCAATAATGCTTTGGAGTTTCAATAACTTGGCTCTGGAGTAAGTTCAATTAGCTATCTAATTGCAAAATTGATATATGATGGCACAGGTAGCTTTAGTTGGGATTGTGCCTGTGCTTTAATCCTGATGGTCTTCAATGTAGACCATCCTTTTAGATGCCTTATCTTGACTATAGTTATATCAGAACCATTTTGGGGGTCAAAGTGGTACAGGAAAAGATAACATCATTGCTATTTTCATTGTAACTTTAAAGGATTTCACACATACCTTTTCTGATGGTGGCAAGACAAAGGCACCCTTTTATTAAAGGCAAGATTATTGGTTTAATTTTTAAGAGATCAGCAGCTTTGATGACCACTCACACCGACACAAAGTGATACAAAGTAAATTGACAGAATTTAGAGCTTAGAAATCCCTCAGTTGGTAGCAGCTTTATCCATTTTCATGAGTGGACATAGCTACATAAAGCATCAAGGAATAAGGCACCAATCTACCCAAAGTCTGTCACCCTGATTGGAGTTTGCTGTGGTTATTTCTATATTTTCTGCACTTTTACTCAAGTTGCTTGATTAAGCTGAAAACTTTAAAAGCTTTGGGCAAAGCTATTGTAGTTCAAAATAACTCCATTGTACTGAACTACACAAGTTTATGCCAGAAGAGTTTTGGTGTGTTGCTTTTATTTGAGCAATTTTGCAGAGGCCACCAGAGAAAGGAGTGACTCTTATTTACTAAGGCTTTGAATTTTTGGTGAACGTGCCACCGGCACCTCAGTGGATACCAATTCTTAATAGAGGAAATATTTTACTACTGTGCAGAACTGTGCTTTTCATGCCACCCTGTTCTACCTCCTTGCAAAAAATTCAGAGCAGTTCCACTAAGGTCAGGAGCAACTGGAACCCTGTTTACTAGAAGCAGCTTTACCCTCTTACTCTGAGAACCACACATTCTGAACTTGCTTCTCAGCAGTCAGGTGCTAACCAGTTAAAGCACATCTTTTGTTCTCTAACTTACTAACACAGGTGTGTTATGGTGTCCCTCAGGGCTGATGCTCTTCAAAATCTGTACACCTCTTTTATTTTTCTCTGTTATGGGTTGAGTTATCACCATTTATGCTGATTGCACTCAGTTGTGTCTTTTTTGCCTGCTGATTTCACTTTAGCACTCTTGCTGTTTCTGTCTTGTCTTGGAGACATATGAGGTTGGATGACAGATAATGTTTCTTAAGGGGACATGGCTGCACACCTTTTAATTAGTTTTAAGCTTTTGTGTTTAGTCACATTTGTTCATAATAACCGTTTAAAATGTCAAAGTTATGTTTTCCTGGGTTTATTATTCACTTATAAAATATTTATTTTGTACAGTGCAGTGGAATTGAGACAAGCTATTTTTGCTTCTGCTCTTGGGGGTAATTCTTAACAGATTGAAAAATGTGTTACTTAGTTAATCATGTTCTAAAGAAACATGGAAATCAGCACCCAGTATATAGTTCCTAAAAATACATGGTTTTCCTCTCAAATGCTTATGAATTTTGCATAATTGCATCCAGAATTCTTCAAAATATGACCTCACTTTTTGTTTGAATTCTTAAAGCAATTATTTTCTCAAGATTTTTCTGGATTGAGTTGATGACCCTGACAAATATTCACCAAAATCTTTGAGCTTACATATTGTGTAGGTTTAGTGGCAAATACAGCTGCCATGGCATGGACACTAAAAGTTCATGACTATTTATTTTGTTGCTGCATCATGAAAGTAACCTTTCCAGTGAAAGAACAGAAAGTAGTCTCAAAATAAGCCAAACTCATAGAAGAAATTAGAACTTGCTTGATTTCTTTGCCTCATTTTCATGGTCTGTGATTTTGCTTATCACATGGCAAAACTCCAGTATCTTTATTCTGACATAATTTCCTTCACCATTTTTTAAGTGTAATGTACATACAATTTGGCACAACTCAGCTCCATTTAGGTTTTTACGCCACTTATGCCTTAATGCACCAAGCTTCTTAAGCTTCTCATAACCCCTTTATTTTTCAAAGCTTTTTTCCCAAAGGCTTATATAACCAAAAACATTTCCTGGCATGCATAGAAACACCAAACTATTTCAATTCTTCTGTGGCTTCACTTAAAAGTTTTACTACAAGAAGTCAATATGATATGAATCAATGAGTTCAGAAATGTGGTGGCCACCTAAAAGGTCTAGAGGTATCGTAGGAAGACAAACAGTTCTCCTAGTTACTTATTAATGATGGAGACTAGAAAATGGTCTCTGCAAAGAAAAAGATTAGTTTCATATTTTTAAGATTAACCCAATTAGTTTTGTTTTGGAGATGAGTCCTTTAGTTTATTTGCAGGTGTACATTTCCAATGTAGAACATTTGTGTACTAAAGTATTTTTGTGTACTACAAGTTGTGACCTTGCAGAAAATGGAAGGATGACAACTAATCCAAAAGATTTACTTTTAAATTTCTTTTAAAATAAGAACTCCTAACAGTTACATTTTTTTTTTTTTTTACTATTCAGCGCCACTTACTGGAATCAAGCTTTGTATATTACCAGAATAGCCCTAATTGCCCACTTTCTTACACTTGCTGACGTGTATGCACAGAAATGTCTTAAAAAATTAAAAATGTGCTGACTAATAGAAATGTATAGATAATTTTTTTCAATAGTGAAACATAAATTTGCAGCATTAAGAGTTTATTAAATGTAACTAGATATCTGACTTTAAAGGATGATGAAATTACTAGAAAAACTTGTTTTTTCATTCAGCATAATTTATTCTCCTCCTAAAGAGATATCTAATCCAGAAATTCTGTCTATGAATTCTTGTTCTTTCTGCATGTAGGTCTGGTAACTCACATTCGTGGGATAAACACTCAAAACTCCAGTCAAATATGAGGAAATGGCAGGCATGTTCTCTCTATTCTTACTGTCAGTAGGGCTGCTCAAGCCGGTAGGTCTTAAAAGACAAAAAGAGAGGAACCACATGGCTTCCAGATTCTTCAAAAGTGATCCCCTGAGTCATGTCACTGCTACAGCAGTCTTTAAGACTCAGATTATTCTCTGTGCTCCCTGAGAGACTCAGATTTTAAAGCTCAATGGAATAAAAATGTGCTGAAACACTTACAATGAATTGAGAAGTTTTCAAAAAAAATTAAAGTTTTCTTGCTTGATGCCTTTTCCAGAATCTGAAGACAATTGGATTTTGATTTCTTGAAGCAGCATAATTTTTACTTTTTTACATAAATAACTAAAATCTGTCTTGAAATGTTTACATAATCTGAATAAAGTTTATATAAATAATTGCAGTCCTAATGTTTTTAAATTGAACACCGAGTTTTTATAATCTTAATCACTTTCTTGCAAGTTTTTTTTTTAACTCTCAAATCTCCAAGAATATAAACCATTATTTTGACTCTTACCTTGATCATCAGCAGAGTTAGTGACAATAAACTTAATCTGCCACTTTAACTAAGGGAGTAAATAACAACTGTTGTGGACTGCTGCCTGTGTCCCATTCCTTAATTTACTGCTCAACTTTTTGTCTAATCAAAGTCCTTCCAGCTCACAGCATCTGCTTTTCTCGCTTTTCTCAACCCAGTGTCTGTGCGGCATCTCACCCCAGATTATTGTCAAATCTCTTTCCTGCACCAGACTCATTCCCAGACTGCTGGCCCAGCCATCTCTGCTCTCCCTTCATGCTTCCTTTCTAGACCTAGTCTCTGGCATTGCCTATTTCCATTTTCTTCTGTTCCCTTGTTGCTCTCTCAAGTCCCAGCCTACATCTTTTTTTCCTAACCAATTGTCTCCTTCTTCCACCTCTCAGCCTCTGAGACCTGCCAGTTCCAGGTTTTACTCTGATCTGACAGACACTGACAGCTTGCTTTCTCTGCAGCTCAATGCTCAATTCTATAACCTCATGAACCTTCTTTAAATTTTGCTGTTGATCCATTTTGGCTCTTTCTCAGTCACACTCAAATCAAACCATTTCCTCCTCCTCCAGCACCTACAGGGCAAAATGAGACCACAAGCAGGACACCTCTAGTCTAAAGCCCCTAGACCCAGCTCAAACCACAGCAGTCCTGAGATAGTACTGCAGGAGGAGCATTACCTCTCCCTATGCTCAGGTTTGTAAAAATGTGGTTTTCAGAGCTATTGAGCTTGAGTTCACATTTAGCAATCATGGGCAAACTGTGTTTTTCAGAGCTCAATGCCTAAGTTTTTAATATGTTGTACTTAAAATAAATAAAAAAAAAAAGGAGGCATTAGAATGGATATTATAACAGCAAATCTTGACGACTTTCACAACATGTAATTCTCTCAGCCCTACCTTCAGTTCAGAGGGAGTCCTTCCTATTAAAGGAAAATTCATTGGAGTGATTCAAAGACCAGTGCTTCAAAATCCAGAAATAAATAGTTTAAGCTCTCCCTAGCAAACTGGACAGGTATTCTTGAATCTCTGTGCAGAGTAGGTGTCTTCAGTTCTGTGAAAAGTTTAAAGCTAAATTATAGGTAACACTGAGGTTTATGACGATGATTCTGTAGCTCATGAATCTCTCTCTTGAGACCTTGGCCAAATATGACAGCCTCTCAAAGATCAATAATTTGGTTCACAAAATTCTCTTCTCAAGTAAAATCACAATTGTTTCACATGTACTTGCTCCTTCAAGACACCAGTGGGTGTTTCAATTGACAAGAAAATACAACAATGATCCAACAAGTACAGTTGTTAAGAAAATGAAGCAACACTTCATAGTTTTGCTTCTCCAGCAATTGACAGAAACTTTCAGTGTCTAATTAAGAAAAGTTAAATAAAGCCGATTTGTAGGAAGACAAGATTAAGAATAGGATTTATGAAGTTATTCTGTTGCCAAATGAGCAAATGCTTAGCTCTGGTTTTATAAGTAAAAACTACAGAATTTAATTTCTTTATCCAGTACAGTGAGTAAAGGCTCAGAGAAATGACATTTTAAATTAATGATTCAACCTTACAACATCACTTTGGGTTATTTGAAGTTTAGGAACCTCCTTCTACCCATTTTAAACATATATCAAAACACAGGTTTAATGATAAACTGTTTACATGTTGAAAGCTTCTTCTTGGCAGCTCTTCTGTTTTTGTCGTCACCTGAATTAATTATGGTAGCTCAGAACATCTCTAGCAAACATGGTGATATATCATAGCTTATAAACTCATCTACTGAACTCTTAACTGTGGTTGAAAAGTAGATTATTTTGTTTAAAGACAGCAGTTTAAAAATTTAGACATTTAATTTAATTATCCCATCCCAGAAGTATAAGAAGAAATCAGAATCCTAGAGTGAATAGCATTATACTTGCATAAGAAAACTTACAGAAGCATTTTTGCTTCAAACTCAATAATTTTGCTTATAATCACTAACTATGTTTTTGTTTTACAGAACCAGTATGATTTGGAAAAAGAATAAAATTGCTTTTAAAGTGCAAAAATAATTATGAACCACTTGAAATGTAATGTCTGTATTTTATTTCTCATCAGAATTCATTAGTGTGTAACATCAATAATTTAGCCCATCATTTGCCAACACTGACTTGGCTCAGTAGTTCAATCATGTAACCCTGTAAACTCACTTTCCATTAAAATGAATGTTGCTGACAAAGGATAACTAAAGAGATACTTCATTTATTAGCTAAAGAGATACTTCATTTATCAACATTTTTAAATTAGAAGTTTGGGACCACAGACACTTAGCTGGATAAATTATTCAAAGGGATCTTTGCATTAGGCCTAAAGATGTTTATAGAATCAAATACAATGTTATCCAGAATTATAACAGCCTTTCATTTGTGTAACATGTAATTCGCAGTATAATAGTCCAGAAACCAACAGAGCCACCTGCAGAGAATCAAATGACCTACCAGTACGAAATGTTGTCTATCATGTGCAAAATTATCAAATGTGTAATATCCCATCTTTTGATTGACTCAATCAAGCATTTCACGTGGAAAATTCTTTACAAGAAACTTCTTGCAACAGGCAAGAATCTTCCCGAGTTGCATTTGAGGAATTAAATGCTTTACATTATTTTACTATGAGCACTTTCTTTAAATCCAGTAACTATCTTCTCCAAAGGTATCCTTTAAAAATATTCAGGATTCAGATGTGGTTCCTCTCTGTTGCTTCTCTGGCCTTTTTCCTTGCTACCTATTCTGTCTTACCAGAATACTGTATTCCTTTTCTAAACGTCAGTCTTTTTTTTTCTTTTTTTTTTTTTTTT